>PVJA010002229.1:39088-110313 GCA_004027025.1 Myocastor coypus | reverse complement strand
TTATGGAAAGCAGTGTGGAGGATCCTTACAAAACTAGAATTGGAAGTTCCGTTCAATCCAGCTATCCCCCTACTGGGAATTTTCCCAGAAGAACTGAAAACTTCATACCATAGCAATATCTGTGCACCTATGTTTATAGCAGCCCAATTTGTAATAGCCAAATCTTGGAAACAACCAAAATGTCCATCATTTGAAGAATAGTTTAAAAAAATGTGGTATTATTATACAATGGAATACTACTCATCAATAAAGAATGATAGGCTTGAAGACTTCATATATAAATGGATGTATATTGAACATTAGTGAAATAAACCAGACCTATGTGTATAAATATCGTATAGTCTCCCTAATATAAGAACTTTAAAGAAGAAAAAAAGAACTTAAGGGCATAACACAGCTGAATGTGTTATGGATTAAACAACGAAGTGAATGGAAGCAGACAAAGCAGAAAACATATCAATAGTAAAACCATACACTTATGTACACAGGATGAATCAGATATTGGTCTCAAGAACCTTCAAAAGGTTCAGCATATTGATTATAGCACAATGTAACGCTAAAATTATGTTTGGAATACATGTCACTCTTGTCTTTTTGACATGTACTGCTCCTGGTGTAAACTCAGTTACTGTCATTCTCTCAAGAGTAGTACTTGAAAATAAGAACCTGGTCCAAAACCCATATTCTTGATAGGCTACAATTTTGTATTTCCTTGAATTTCCAAATATCTGTGTAACTGCTCATATCACATTGTATGGAAAGTTATTAGAATATCAATGATGGTCAGAAAATATCACTTCCAAACTAAGTCAAAGATGTTTGATACTCAGAAAGCCAGTGATGATAAGCCCAGTACCTATGTTATAG
Organism: Myocastor coypus; assembly: GCA_004027025.1. Classification (NCBI taxonomy): domain Eukaryota; kingdom Metazoa; phylum Chordata; class Mammalia; order Rodentia; family Myocastoridae; genus Myocastor; species Myocastor coypus. Next base: position 109,446 of record PVJA010002229.1, on the reverse strand, counting down.
AGTAATAGTATCACAAAGCTTTTCTGCTGGAGGGTTAAGAATGTAAGTTAACAGACTGAAAATTGGAGAAAAAGGATGGCTATAAGGATAGCCAATATTTTGGCCCTAGCCCTTCAAGGTCAATAAAGACCCAGGATATAAGAGAACCTGTGCTGTAATATCCTATAACTCAGAAGTGTCCCAAATTTCCTGGTCAAGGAGATTATGGGACCTCAGAGGAAAGGGATGAATGAACTGCAGTGTGTGTAAGGAGAGTCACCCAGAGAAAAACATTCTCTCAGGCTTTCACAGAAATCAAAATGGCCAAGCAATGGCCGTAACTCGTCCCGAAGACTGATACTAACAACAGTTCTACAAAGAAGTGTCTATGGTCTCAAACTTAATCCTGAGTGGATTTGACCCTGGAAGATTAAAAAAAAAGTTGTTTAGTTATACAGGCCTTGCTTCGATTTGCCCTTGACCACCCAGAAAGAAAAAAAAAATCCTTAATTACAATGCATGGAACGCAGAGCTAGATTGATGAGATGAGCTTTAGGAGGCTTAGATTAAATAGCCTCCAACATCACAAGCTTCACTGGTGGCCCACTTCAATTGCAAAATCTTTGACTGTGTATGTATCTGCTTCCTCTTAGTCCAAAGAGAAGTACATTCTTTTCCCTTTTTTTTTTCTAAGCTACATCAATAGGGAGGTGGTTCATGCCCACACACTGTATTCTGTAGAATGATTGTGAGGACAATGTGCAATATGTCAACTTTCAAAGAAAAGAAAGGGGAAAAGAAAAGAAAAATAAAGTAATGTGGATTTAGAAAGGTTAATGTTTAATTGTTTGTTCAATCTTATATACCTATATGTATTAATCTAAACTGATCTGATGATTAAAATATGTAATATAACCATTGTAAAATTTAAACAATAAAAAAATTGAAACAAAAAAATAAAAAAATAAAAAAAATAAATTGGATTTATTTCTGATAAAAGCCAAGATGGGGACCAATGAGACAGCTCAGTGGACTAACCACCTGTTTAGGCAAGCACAGGAACCAGACTATGATCCCTGGGACCAAAGCCCCACCCACCCCACCCCCAGGATGGGCTGAGCCCACCAGAGTCTGGGCGAGTTGGCAAACACCTGTAATCCCAGCACTAGAATGGTTGAAAGCAGGAATATCACTGTCATTCAAGCTTCATAGTGCAACCCTAAGGCAATGAAATATATTTTAAAAAAGCAAAGGCAACACGAAATCTCCAAGTTTGTATTTATTTATTGTTTATTTGAGGTTTTTTGGTGATACCAGGGATCAAGCTCAGGGCCTTGTGCTTACCAGACAAGCACTTATTCCACTGAGCTATCTCCATGGCCTCCAAATTGATGTTCAGTTAAGTATAAATTAAATTTATTTGTGATGCGGAAGTATCATGAAGTTTGATCCAGTAATTTTCCAGTAATGTGGTAGAAATTCTTTGGTATCTTACTGTTTTACTAATTTTACTGTACTGTTAAACTTTGAAAGCAACTGAAGTATACAGACATGATATGAAAGAAAAGCACAATAGAAACTAAGGGTTATTTTATTTCATTGTGGTTTCTGCTGTTTATTTTTGATTGGTCTTAGTAGGAGAAGGATTTTTGTTTCTAAGCAGTACATACACATAATCAATCAACATATCTGAAAAGTTCCAAAAAAACCTTCAAATGCAAATAGTGACTTGCTGGGGCAGAGGAACCTAGCAAAATCAGAAACCAAGAGAAATATTCTGAGATAAGATACCGTGTGGATTGTCAGTCTCTGTTAACTTTTTTATAACAAAAAAATATTTTGCAGTGTGTGGGCATGACCCACCTTTTTATTGATGTTGCTAAGGAAAGAAAAAAAAAATTTCTCTTTGAATAAAGAGGAAGCAGATGCATACACAGTTCAATGTTCCACAATTGCAGTGGGCCACTAGTGAAACTTACAATGTTGGAGGCTATTGATCCAAGCCCCCTATACACACTGTGCTCTGTATAACTGTTGTGAGGACAATGTGCAGTGTGTCAACTGTTAAAAAGAAAAAAATAGGCTGGGCGTGGTGGCTAACGCCTGTAATCCCAGCACTCGGGAGGCTGAGGCAGGAGGATCGGTGCGAGTTCGAGACCAGCCTGGGCTACAAAAGTGAGCTCAGGACCAGCCTCAACTGCATAGTGAGACCCTGTCTCAAAAAGACAAAAAAATAATAATAATAATAATGTTTATTAAAAATGTTAATGTTTAATTGTTTGATCAATCTTATACACCGATATCTATTAATCTAAACTGATCCAATGATGAAAATATGTAATATAACCACTGTTAATTTTTTTGGTTTTGAAATTCTGTACTATATGTAAAATAATAAATTAATTAATTTTTTTTGAAAAAAGGAATTTTAGTTTTGCTCACCGCAAACAGGATTAGACAAAATAAATGTGGTATACGGAAAAAAAATATTTTGCAAAAAAAATGAAAATGTGTAATTCTATTATAGTTATGCTTAATCTACACCTAAAGCCTGAATAATATTGAATAGGACCTATAATGAAAGGTAGAGTATGTTAAATGGAAAGAGTCACTTAAGATATAATACTTGCATTCAGATAGTTTACACTTACTGAAATATAACATATACTTAACATACTTGATTTAGTCTGATTAAAATTAATGTCACAATCAAAATATGTGTATTTTAAATTTTAGTAAATGGTGCAATCTTGAATGAAACTTTGATATTAAGCCTGAACATATAACAGTTGGGTAGATGTTATTATTTATGTTTAATCAAGAAAAGACACATTAACAAATATCTATATGCTGTTATCATAGTGAAAAACACTAGAAAATTACATTCTAATTCATTTAATGTACTTATCAAAGATTGATCCCAAAAGATTAGAAGAAATTCTTCTCAGAGTTCTAGAAACTGTTGGCTTAGAATTTGAGAAAATATATATTTGTCTCAGTGAGAATTATACTATAGAAAATAATACTGATTCATTTTAAAAGATTCTCAAAGATGACCTAGTAAAATGAATACACACATCTTAGAAAAAGGTACAGAGGGTCAGAACATACATGAAAAAATGTAGCATCCCTGGCTATTAGAAAAATGTAAATTAAAATAACACTGAGAGTTAGTCTTACTCCAGACAGAATGAATATAATCAACAAACTAAATAACAACAAAAATGCTGTGAAGGCTTCCAGTTAAAAGAAATGCTCCTACATTGTTGATGAGGACATAAACTAGTACAACTACTATGCGAATCAGAATGGTAACTCCTCAAAACTCTGAAATTAGACCCTTAACCAAACTCTTCCCCATCTTGGGTGTTTTTCTCAAAGAGCCAAACACCTCATAGTACAGGGAAACCTGTGTACCCATGTTTATAGGAGCATAATTTAAAACCCAAAGATGAGTAGAAAAAAGAAATGTGAGTATTTATGGATAATGGAGCACTACTCCACTATACAGAAAAAATAAACTTGTGTCATTTGTAGGAAAATGGATATACCTTGAGACCATAACGAAACAAATCAGATACACAGGGTTAAATGTGGCATGATTCCTCTTATGTGAGAAATGTAACATATGAGAAATGAAATAAAGGAAATATTAGGAAGCAGAGAGACAGAGATTTTTAAAATGAGATCAAGACGTGATCAGATGGACTGGAGTTGGGAGGGAAAGAAGCTAAAAAATGTATTGAGATATGTCAATTCCCCATAATAAGTGCCACTGTCACTTACTGCAAATATGTTTATAAATTAAAATACAGTAAGTATTCTATATTACTGCAAATTACCACAAACTGGTGGCTTTATTTCCTGGTTGTAGACCTTCAAAAAAAACAGATTTAGTGGTGTCTGAATGAATAATGAACTATTCTGATGAATGACTTTTGATCCATAAAGCAAAGAAGTTGGAGTAAGTATTTTCAAAATCCTTCACAGTCAAATCCTCTACAAACTTCAGCTTAGAACAGATTTTTAAAGATCTATGAGACAGAAAAAGTGGCTGTTCTTCATGGTTTTTATTTCTTATCATTTATAATATAATCTATCACCAGTGTTAAAAGAAAATAAGACTACTTCTAAATTGAAAAGGAAAATTATATAGAAATTAAATAAACGTATGCATTATATGTATGTACATATATAAGTAGTAATAACTATTTTTTACCAATATGTTATTAAAGATAGAAGAAAATACTTATTACATACTTTGTTCCCCAAAGAATTGACCACGGTTATATTTTTCAGACACTTGGGAATCATGAACTGACTAGAACAATTGATACTTGATTTTCATTTGGATAAAATTATTGCTTTGACTGATACTATATTTACCTTCAATGGTTATTCCATCTTTATAACATTACTTTGCTTTTGAAATTTAATGAGGTATAAACAATTTTCATGCACATTTCATCAAAAGCATTTACACAAAAGACACAAAATAATTTATTTTCTTGATAATTCATCCATGTTGGCAACTACATTTTATAAGCAGATGGCACTATGATAAATTATCCAATATGCAGGCATCATGGCATGAATCAAAAACTTTGCACAGATGCTTATAATGAGTTGTTCATGATCACGCACCACTTGTACATTCAGAGAATGGCAGAGCCTTCTGTTGTGGAAGACTTTTGTATGGGAAAGATTCATTTAATAATGTTCAGTTGTGCTGGTACAGCGCAACAGTGTTATGTACTTCCTAGTGAATATAGCTATTATACACAGTGGCTCTTATACTTCAGGGAAAATATTAGCACACAATATAGTTGGAGGGACTCATCAACTGAGAATTTATTAAAAATTCTGAGTTTAAAAGTATTTGCAATACTTGGTTTCCAAGTTTCAATCCAATTTTAATTTTCAACTGCAGAGCTCAACAGGCTATCAGGAGAAAGAAACCTCATTTTCTTACACAGAGAAAATACTGTTTCAAGTGAAAAATAAATGTTGATATCAAGATTTATGAATTGTGGTTCTATATCAATTCTCCTTGAAAAACAGATTACAGAATAACAGATAAAATGGGCCATTCCGAACAAAAGGCTTTGATTCAAAGACACAAGACTAATCAAACTTGAGTTGTAAAGGACTTTAAGATAATATAAACAAGGAGCCAGTGACTTGGAATGTTGAGTGATGATTTCCAAGGAAGGCAGATTAATCACTTGACATAATATGAATACAAATGGCTAGCAGAAGCACAGACCATAGCAATACATTTCCTGGTTGTTTGATCCTGAAATATTTAAATCTTTAATACTGGAATATGTGACTCTCATGTCTGAAGACATATATTGAGCTTCTCTAATTTATTATGATGAAAAGTATGTAGATTCTACCACATTCTCGATTCTACTTCATTTATACCTCTGCTGCCACGTGTGCCTTGCATACCAACATCCATACACATATGTCCTAAAATTTCAGTGAAAGTGCTTCCTATGCACTTCAGAGCATGTGCAAGTATTACTGGATATTTTCATTTTGCTTTAGACATTATGTTTCTATATTCCAAATAAGAAATTCTCATCTTGGTTTGCGCTAATTATATTTGCAGTTATTAAGCTTCAGCCTACAAACTAACACTGATGAATAACATATCAAATTATATATCACTTGTCCTTTATAATCTTTTACTCCTGAATTATAAGCACACACCTTAGCTAGGTACATATGAGATTAATTTTCCATATGCATATATATAATATATATATATATTATATATATATATTATATATATATGTGTGTGTGTGTGTCTTGATCATGAAAGTTCTTATATAGCCAAAATCTTTTATTGACATGAAACATGACATTACTGTCAGTGAATTTTACAAGTTCTACAATAATGTGATTCTTATTTGGGGTCATAAATTGTACCTTCTTTGTCAAGAAAAAATATAGTAAAGCTATTTCAATCAATACAAAATACTAGGGGTTATGATTTTAAGCCTTCAGTTTATATATCAAAGTGAGTGCACCTTTCTTTTTTTTTTTTTTTTTTTTTTTTTTTTTTTTTTTTTTTTTTTTTTTTTTTTTTTTTTTTTTTTTTTTGTCTTTTTGAGACAGGGTCTCACTATGCAGTTCAGGCTGGCCTTGAGCTCACTTTTGTAGCCCGGGCTGCTCTCGAACTCACACCGATCCTCCTGCCTCAGCCTCCCGAGTGCTGGGATTACAGGCGTGTACCACCACGCCCAGCTTCTATTTTAGAAAAAAATAAAATGGCCGAAAAATTATGAAGGGATAAATGAAGTAGAGATGGAGGAAGCAGCTGTCATTCACTGTATTTTTCTCCTTCTATTTATTCACTGTTCACTCTGACATATTTTCCTTATGCTGAGGTTTATATTTAATGACTAATAACAAAACTATCCATAACTGAACCAACAACTTGGTTATATTTTAATTAATCATTTATTGGTTCCAGATCTCACTATGCACCTTGGACGCATAGTGATCCTTCTGTCTCACCCTTCCCAGCGCTGGAATGACAGGTGTGCACCACCACACCTGCTTTCAGTGGCTGGCAAGGTATGTCTGGGATTCCAGGGCTGGCAGGGCACATAATACCAGGAATTGAACTCATGACCTTGTGCTTGCCAGTCAGGTGCTTTAACCGCTGAGCTATCTCCCCAGCACTTGAAAAGATTTTTAAAGAAAAGCTTTCCAATTCTTGCATGTTTCTGGGATATTTTCAATAGTTTTATGAGATGTCATGCTTTCTAATACACAGTGGTCCTCTTTGTCTTTCACCTTGCCTGTCTATCTCCTGGGTGGAGTGGAGTTTTCTGAAGCTACTAGACATGTGATGTCACACCAAGCTAAACTTAGAGACATACAGGAATATGTAGCTGACTTTTGTTAATGCAGATGTGGGTAAAAGTTTTTAAAATACAGAAAGATTCCAAAAGTTGAAAAATTAATTGTTACAACAGTTGATGAATTTCCAGTTTCAAAACTGGTTAGCAGGACAGTTGCAACAGTTGATATGTTGCATAATAGTTAATCATAGTACAAATTATTCACATTAGTTAATGGTAATACAAAATGTAAATGTGATATGTTGTCTAACCAGTGTTACCACAAATCTTTCTTTTCAAGAGAAGCTAGCTATAAAACTATCTGAAATGCCTTGTGTGTTCACAATTTCTTTTTCTCTTTAAGATAAAGAAGTTTTAAAAAATGTAAAGCATTGCCAATTTTTGATTGAATTACTTTCTGATTTGATAAAATATAGTCATTTTACATGAAGGTTAACCTGTAAATTTCTTACTGATGTTTAAATAAATTAACAAGTAGAAATATCTTAAATTTATGTTTTAAGTTCTCAGACTGCAAATATTAGTAGCTACTGCTCATGTAAAATGCAATTAGAAATATTCAGTTTCTTCTAAATATATTGTCAGGAGTCTCAAAACTTTTCAAACTTCCTCTCAATTAATCACCATTTCATAAGCGTATTCTAATTTTCTGAGTGTAAAAATTCAAAGTGAGCAGGTCCCCCAGAACACACTTCTTTTACTACTGTTAGTCCATTTAATGAAACTATAGAAACAGCTTTAATATACAAACTGCTGTTGTAATATCGGTACTGAAATTATCATATAACCTCATGCCTATCTAAGAAAGTATTGTGTTGGACACATTATATTCTTCTAACCACTAAGAGTGTCTTATTTCCTCATGATATTATTCTGACCTGGAGCATTGCTTGTTAAATATGATTTGTTTGTTTGTTTATTTGTTTCTTTTTAAGTTGACTGTTATGTGTTAATGACTCTTTATCCAGAATTACAGCTGGATAAATCAAAGTGATTGGCTCACTTCATCTAAGGACCTCATACTGTACTATACTCTCTCAAGAAATGCTAAGCTTACTGTAGGAGAAATAGAATAGAATAAGAACAAAAAATCTTACAGGTAAGCTTTTAAGGACATATATGAAATTAACTTTTGATTTATGAAAGTTGATCTTTTTGAAGAGCAAAATGGAAGGGACATAATTTAACAGGACTTAAGTGTATATCAAAAAAGTAGAGATACAATACAAGAAGACATATGACCTCACTACAGGAAGACGCTGATAGCTAATCTGGCTTGAAAAATGGGACTGAAGAAAACAGCGAAACTGCACAATGGCTGAGACTTGTGGAGGCCACGTGGTGAGGTGTGAATCTGCACCACGCGCGTTGTTAGCCAGACCCTTCGCCCCCCAGGGCGTCAGAGGGGGCCCAGCAAGGCCTGAGGTGCATCCACTGCCCCCAAAGCGTGTGCCTTCTGAGGCGAGCTCAAGAGCTCTGTAGGTCGTGCTGCTACTTGTCTGGCAAGTGCCTTGGTCAACAATTTTCTGTCGCTTGTACATGAATCATAACAGAAGCGACTCTCACCTGTGGTGCACAATTTCTCATAACTACATTCAAAACTGCCAACACAAACACTTCAAGTTTTATTTACAGAACCCACATGAGCCTCCTGAATAACAAGACAGATGCAGGAAATTAAATTGTTACTCACAGCAAAGACCTTTATGACCAACGTCTGGAGTTCAGTCCCAGACAGGTTGCTTGCAAGGATTTCCATCTGTACCACCGATATATTACCAATTGCTGTATAAATCCTTGTCATTAGAACCCAAGGCCATGGCTTTCAGCAAAACGCACTCCCACTTACACAACACACACACACACACTCGTGAATGGGGAGGACAGGATATTCAGGAAAAAAATGTCGGAAAGAAAACAAGGATGGATTGGCAAAGACTTTTTGAATCTTCTCTCTTGGACTACGAACTTGAAATATATGAAATATCTTTTTAAATACAGTATACAAATTTCCACAGCAGTATGTAAGGTTGAATGTTTTGCAGAACATTCGAAAAGTTTAGAATTTGCAGAAAAAGTATTTGACTCAGTATCTAGAAAAAAAAAAAAAAAAATTGCCTCTGTGGAGTTTTCCATTATTTAGGACTAGAATGCTTGCGTCACTCTTGAATCAGATGCTATTATAACTCACAGGGCCATGATGACGCACAACTGCTCAGATTAAACTGGCTGGGACAAGGGAAAGCGTTTGTCAAGGGAATATAAATTCTTGAGTTCGCCCCTGACCTGCGTACTGAATCTGACACTTTAAGGAAGGGGCGCATAAATCTGTTTTAATACGTCTGTTGGGTATTTTGATCCACAATTACCTCTGTTCTTGGGTAAGACATAGTGCCCTCTAGTGTTTACAAGTGCAAACAACCGCTAGCTCCCAAATTTTATCTAGTCAGACTTGATGACCAGATAAAGAAGTCTAGGATAACATATATCTCTTCCACATAAGAAATGTTTTACTGATGTAGGAAGAAACTGTGTCAATAATTTTCAAATTAAACTGATAGAATTCTACTCCTACTAATCTCATTTGTATCATACTGGGTTCAAATATATATCAGAGGAAAGTTGAATACACCCCAAATATGAATGTTATTTTTACTCTTTAGTTTCAAGTTGAACATCTATAATCTATAGAGATATTCCAAGCACAATGGTTATCTTTCCCATAGTTTAGAAGCTACTTTTGTAAATATCAAGACAAAATTTAGAGATCTGAGCATAGCTTTTCGCCACGTCAAAGGGTACAGAAGGCTCGGTATATAAATGATAGCCTTATCAAGATAACCTTAATGTGACTTAGAAAATAAATGTTTGATCAGGGATAGGAGAACAAATATACAGACTAGAAGCTTCTTGAGACACTGAAGAAGTCTTTGATAACAGACACAAGGCCCTAGCTGAGGTTGGGGGTGAAGATAAATCCAAAGAGAGGTAAGGATTAAACTGAAATAGAAGAAAGATCTTGTCCTCTAGGTACATGCTAAACAGAGATGGCAGAAACTGCAGCTTGACTTGTATGGGCCAAGACAGGAAGAACATTCAACAGGGACCTCAGAGCTTGACTGAAGCACACACAGGATGCAAAGATACCTTATTCCCACCTTGACTGTGCAGAAATATCAAGCTGTGTGGCCTACAAAGCCCTCCATGTAGGAATAATGGACAAACAAAATGCACAAACCTTGTGATCTAAAACTGCAAAAAGTGGTAGAATTACCATCAGTGAGTGCCAGCTTGAAGGTCTAAAATAAGAAAAGATCAGGACCTCACCGACAGATATCAGCTCAAGAGCACCTGTCAGGGCAAAGGCTACCAAAGACCAGACGATGAATGGACAATGTCTCCCCCAAAAATGTTGAAAACTTTGTCTTCACCCAGTGCATGCTCCTCCACTTTCAGCACTGTGACAAAATACCTGAGATAATCCATTTCAAATAAAGAAAGGCTTACTTTGGTCTACAGTTTCAGAGCTGCTAGTCCATCATCCTCTGGCCCAGTTGCGTTGAATCCTGAAGCCAGGCATTACTTCATGCAGTACTGGGGGAGGAAGGCATATCTCACAGCAGCTAGGAAAGCACAGCGGAGCTTCTTTCTCAGTAGCCGGTGTGCTTTTATAACGCAGTGCTTGCCTCAAACCTACTAAGCCATAAATGGACTGACCCATTCACAAAGTCAGTGCCTTTATGGTCCAGTCAAATCCCAAAAGCTTCAGCTCAGAACACTGACACTGCTCCACTGAGAACCAAGCCTTCCACACAATGCTGAGGTGGAAGTTTAAGGCCCAAATATATGACAAGGTCCTAAATTCTGAAAACTCTGAACAAGAAGAGATTCTTGGAAGCAGAAAAATGGATCCTGATCATATGTCTTCACTTGATATGTAAGGAATATTTAAATGGAAATAACTAGCTCATATTAGAGGAGGTCAAGTTATATTTAATAAACAAATTGCAGCTCACTCATGTATTCTATAATCAACAAGAACATATTTACCGAAAGAGAATGAGGACAGCTATAGACAACAGAATTATATTGTCAGAGGAAAAGCATAAGCATAAAACCCCAAAGTAATGCAGTCCATGGACCTATCTTTCTAATAATACTCCCAGGCCTTCTGAGTATAACACTTCATATGGCAAGTGAGGCATGTTAGTAGCAGCTTACGTGAATGCACTGATTCTCTGCCCAAAGAAATTTCATCTTTGTACTTAAGTAAATGCACTCTATGTGAGTAATAATGCTTAGGGGCAGTTCATGCACTGCATAAAGCAGCAATAAGCCATATTTGTTGAAATACAAATTTTATTATCATACCAGAATCTCTTAAAAATTGAAAATAAGCTACAACAATCAAGATGTTTCACAGTAAAAAATTTTAAACAACAAATAGGACTTGTTTATCAAAGCTCAGCTGAATAATGTAGCATGTGTGGTTTGCAAAGACTGGCACTCATTCCGGGCCACCGGAAACAGCATACAGCCAGGACATGAGTGCAAGCAATTGAAGATACGCTTCATAAAATGATGCCAAATGTGGTAATAAATGCCTTCTATAAAAACAGAACTTACTCAGGAAAGACATTCTTTGTGAACAGATAACTCAGGCTGACAGCTTGTGAATACTAGAATTTTTCAGGCAGTTTTTCTACTGCCTTTCTCTCTGAATCAAGTTTATAACATTAACTGGTCAGCACTGAAAGTTCTTTGAAGATGCATTGTAAAGGTAGAATTTGGAAAACTATGGATTCAACATGGCATTAAACTATGAAAATGTTATGTGACTTTTTCACACGTGTTCATGAGAGATCAGCGCATTAAGATTGCAGCAAAACCTGCATAGTCACAAAATTAAGTTAGCAGCTTTATCCTTAGTTGAAAGTTTCTAAACAGTAGACATTTTTAAAACACACCTATAAATCTGCTTAAAGGGCCTCTTTATTCAGGCCAGTACACATAGCACTGTTATTGTCAGTTTGCCTGTAGGCTGTTCTGGTGGGGGACACGGCAGTCACTGCCATCCTCGTACCATCTGGCATTCTGCTGCTCGGCACAGCTGAAACCCTGTAAGGTGCTGTGTGCGGTGCAAGAAGCAAGCAGGGTGCGTGTTCGTCACGCTGCAGCGGCGCAGCATCCGTCCAGTAAGTACTTCCTGCGCTGAGGTTTGTGCATGATCTGCTTCCTCCTCATAGGCGACACAGTGCTTTGGCAACTCATTTAAGAAAATACTGGCAGAAGCCAGGATCCCAGGGAAAAGCGTTGGGGCTCCACCTTGCTGTCAGGACAGTCCTCCCCCTCCCGCACCTCTCCTTAGGACATACCGTCTGCAGAAACTAAAGGGTTTCCTTTTGGCAGCTTTACACTTGCACGCAAAATGGTTCAGTCGTTTCTGATCGGGTCACCCTTCGCCTCCCTCTCCCCCTTAGTTGTGCATGTTTTGGGGGGAGCCTAGTGCAGATCATGAATTTGATCATATTTGTACCCTCTGGGAAGAATAGCATTTCATCTTTAGCAGTGAATATAAGCAGTGCACTAACAGCTATATAATTACTGAATTCTTTCTTTCTTTCTTTCTTTCTTTCTTTCTTTCTTTCTTTCTTTCTTTCTTTCTTTCTTTCTTCTCAGCCTACCCTGAGGGCAGGGATGGCACAGCGTACAGTTCCATGGATTAAGCCCTGGTCCCCTGCACCTGCCTAAGCTTGCTGGCACTTTAGACTGCTGAGCTATCTTGCTGGCCCCACAGCTTTGAGCTATTCATTTTTTTTTTTTTCACTTAGAAATGCTACAATATTTCACATTAACTCATTTTCACATATCAGCAGGCGGTGATATAATTTGTCACTAAATTCCTTAGTGTAAGAGCTCATGTTATTAATACTTACTTCTTTTAAAACTAGAAAAACACATGTAACAGGAGTGTCCTAAACAAATATTGCTTGTATTCAATTCCAGGAACTGAATTTCTTTAAATACAAACTTCAAATAAAACCTGAACATCTGATTCTTAATGATTTACTTTCATAGTACCATAAATAATGGCTCCTAAGCTTGTGTATGGTAAAATTGTACATGGACCTCCTCAGAGTAGGAATGGCAAGGTGTAATGGCAGCCTACAGCTGTGGTTACGAGAGCACAGGTGCACCAATGATTCCGTGGAGAGTCTCTCTGCCTTTGTATTTCAGCACCTTAGGATAATAGGTCACTCTTTGAAGAATGTCTCCCTGAATTTGAAATTCCAGATACTTTATTTCTTTTTCAAACAAAAGAAATGGGTCTAACATTCAAATAAATGGCTGCTGTGAGTGTACCCAGCTGGAGTAAAAGTAGTTCGAACAAATCCTCACAGTAAATAATCACTGATAACAGCTGACTGGCTTTAAAAGTCATCGCCAGTGAGGATGCGCGCTACACAGGTGCAGGTTCTCTTCGTGACGGCAAAGTTCTGCGACTGACACGCACGCTGTAGGTTAAAACTGGTTGAGGGAAAAAGAGATCTGCACTGATTACTGCAGCCACCACACTTTTCTCCCATGCATCTGCTAGGCACCGAGGCTTTTGCAGGGTGTTCTGACATATATTCACTTTTTTTCCTCAAATACTTAATTCACTCCACTTGCATATCTAACTTACATAAGCTCTGAGTATGATTTTTAAAAGGTTTATTCTTATAAACAAATAGCATAAATGGAGAAAAATACAAATAAGACTAATCATAAATGTATGTACTGTATTTTTACATCCTTGCATCCAAAGTAACTTACCTCTTTTAACATTATAATTGATCTTCAATATTCCTGTTTACTTTTATATTAGATATTTCTGCCTTTGAAAATCGATCATTTAAGCCACATTTAAACTGAAGTAGGCCTCTCTCTCTCTCTCTCTCTCTCTCTCTCTCTCTCTCTCTCTCTCTCTCTCTCTTCTTTCTTTCTGTATTTTTTTAGGGAAGGGTCTAAGGGTCTACAGGGTATTCAGGGTCTCACTACTAGATCAGACTCATAGTGATCTGCCTGTTTACAGCCTCCCACGTGCTGGGATTATAGATGTGGGTCACCACACCCAGTCTCAATTGCCATCTCAGTGCTCCCTGGCCCTGCAGATACTTTAATCCGCTGAGCTGTTTGACTGGACCAGAAGTAGAAGCCTTTCTGATTAATTTATTTATTCCTAAGACCAAGCCAAAGAAAAAGAGTCTGAATCATTAAAGGCAGCACAATTTATGCTTTGGGAAACAGAAATGGCTAACAACAGAAGCCACATGTTTTTCTGGTCACTTGTATTTATAAGCTTTTACCAGTTTGAGATAATTGAACTGGAAACACCTAACATATATAGGTTAGAGTATTTATATTTCAATTTTTTTTCTTTTCCAGAATCGGGGATTGAACAACTCAGGCCCTTGTGCTTGCCAAGCAAGCACTTATTCTATTGAGCTATCTCCCCAGCCCCTTATATTTCAAACATATTACTGTTTCACATTAACTTTTACCATGGTACATTAATACATAAATGGAGAGCCATTCTATTCATGTGAAAGCCTTATATTGCAATAAAGGCAATTATTCTGTAAATAATTGAATCAATTAATGGAATTTAAAATGTTCTTCACTGTTACAAACACTGTGTCCTACTCTCTGTAAATTTGGTATTTTCCTTAAGTAAACTCTTACATTTTGTTCAGGGATGCAATGTGGAAGAATAGAAACTTCATTTTTAGTCTCCCTCTATAATCACATGGTGTGCCTCTACTTTCCTCATTTTGCAAAAGAAAGAACACTCATTGTTGTTTAAGTAGGTACAGCCAGGCTTTACCTCATGGTGATCCTCCTGGCTCAGCCTTCCGAATGCTGAAATAACAGACTTGCACCACTGCCATTAACTTTAAACTCAGTCTTAACAGATGTGGGCTTTTAAAAATTTTTAATGCTAACTTGAAATTTCACTTAAAAAACTTTTATAAAAGCCCATATTCCTTAAAAAAAAAAAACAAAAAAAAAAAACCAAGGATTTGCTTTATTGAAACATTAAAATAATGTAATGCATGCAAGAAAAAAGTCGAGCAATAAAAACATAAAAGGGAATCAATAGATAAATTTGCATTTAATCGCATGAGCAATAGCGTATTAAGGAAAGAAAATGTATATGGCTTAGATCGAGAGACCCCAAACCGCATGTGGTCAGAGTGAAGCTTTTGGCTTTTAGGGATTTGAGTGGACACAGGTGTGGTACATGTCTGTGGCTGATCCACTGAGGAATTCATAGAAGTTCTTTGTTAAGAGTCACGAGTGGGGCCTAATCAGCAAAGGCAGCTCATGGGGAGCGGGTGTGTCTCCTTCCCCAGCTCCTCCCCTCTCTCCTTGTTTCCTGACTACCATGATGTGAGCAGTGTTTCTCCATGCCAGACTTTTCCACCATGCTTTTTGACCTGGCTGATCGCAAGTGGACAGAGAATTCTGGGACTCTGAGTCAAAGTCTACCTCTCCTCTTTTCATTTGTAGGTTTGAGGTACTGCATCTCAGAGATAAGAAAATTGGCTAAGACAAAGAATTATTCAGTTAAACTTAAAAAAATTATTTATGATAATTTAGTAGGGTCTCCTATACCACCAGCGGGAGAATGTAATAATATGAGTATGTCAAATAAAAAAAACTATGTTAGAGGTAAATATAGAATATGATTTCATCAAAATGTAGTAGAGAGAATATTTCAGAATACCTAAGGTATATAAAAGTATACATTATATACCATATATATAGTATATATTACATACTATATAATATATATATATGTATATATTATATAGTATGTAATATATACTATATATATGGTATATATATATATATATATATATATATATACATGATATATATATATCATGTACGAAGTAAATAAAACAGGTATGGCAGTGCACACCTGCATACATGTAAGAAGTAAATAAAACAGATATGGGAGTGCACACCTGTAATTCTAGAACTCAGGAAGCTGAGGCAAAAGGACTGCCATGAGTTTGAGGTCAGCTTGGCCTACATAGTAGTAGTTCAAACCAGCCTAAACTGTATAACAAGACCCTGTCTCAAAAGACAAAACAACAAGAACAAAAATAAATAAGATAACATTTGAAAAGAGCTAAATTAATGTCAGGTTTTAGTTGTTGTTATTTTTTTGTTTTTTTGCAGAGCTGGGGATCTAACTCAAGACCTTGCACTTTCCAGGTAGGCACTTGTGCCCTTGAGCTATCTCCCCAGCCCCAATGTCAGGTTTTCAAAGAGAAAGTTTCAGCAGTTAAGTTTACCATGACAATAAAAATATAAAATGTGCCTAAGAGCTAGCATACATGCACATCCTCACTCAATAAATATTTCATGAACACCAGAGGAGCACTGTTAAGGCTAATGATAAATGTCACATTACACAGATTTGGTCCTATTTCTTGTTCTATTTGTCTTTCACTGAGAGAATGAGACAGTAAAATAAAAGAAATGTGTGAATAGGGCTCCAATTAAAATCTTTTGAAGACCATGCAGGAGAGACAGCAGCCGTAAGTATTACAGACATGTTATTTCCCTTTTTACATATCGCTGCCATCTAAATACCGTATCTCTCATAGATAAAAAAAAAAAAAAAAAAAAAGCTATGCATTCGTCAGTTTGTCAGTTTTCCCTCTGCTAACACACCTGAACCGCGCAATAGAAAGGCAAGGTCCAAGCCTTCTCCTAAAGCTGGACCTAATGTGGGCACAAAGGAGGGTTTTCCACTCTAGCACACAGAACAGTGCTCTGGCACCGAGCTCTAAAGGAAAATCCTTTGCTGATCCTTTAGCCCTGCTACCATGCAAGTGCAATGTTGCTCTGCACACTGATGCTCAAGGTCGTGGAGGCAATTATCTACCTGAAGGAAAACTGCTCATGGGCATCTGTGAGTAGCGTCAGGAGGGGGTTGACTCTTTGCCCAGCAAGTAGCCGTGGACTGGTACTGGCTATGAAAGTCTAAGGTCTGGACTTCTCTGTCCTTCCTCCAACTGGATGTGTTGTCATTCTGCACCCAGTTTCTGAGCTTAATGAAGCTACGTCACAAGCAGCTCTTCATCCTACCTTCTTCAATATGCATTTTTATCTTATTATACTAAAAGTAAGCAATGTGTTCTGTCACTCGATTTCCTCAGCAATTGTGAGGTTAGTTTGGTGGATGAATAGGTGCTCAACTTGCTTGCCTGAGACAGATGATAACAAGAGCATCTTACCCATTCTCTTCTCCACATTCCTGTACTTCCTTCTAATTCAGCTGCAGTTTACAAAGATTGGCACTCTAGTGTTATCATTGCACATTAAACAATTTGAATCCTTTTATGTTACAGGAATAGTTATAGGTAGTTTTGAAATCTCCCTTTGTACAGAGAAATTATTTTGTTATTTAGTTCTAATTAAACTAAATTCTTTTCAGAAAATTTCACCTGCCCTAGCACATGCATTTGAAGTTTGTTTTGTGATACAGTAGGAACACAATTGTAAATGATGTCCCTGTGTTTCTTTAATAAAGGAACTTAGAGTTTACGTATTTGTATTATGTCAGTTTGTTTGTGAAAATTTAGTAAAATAAATTCAATTTTATATGTTCAAAATGATTCCATTATTATTGGGACACTGTTCTACATTTTTAAAAGTAGGATACACTTCTTTAAAATATTAGCTTTATAGTTCTTCAGCTGTAATGTTACCTGACCCATTTAATTCAAGTAGAACAAGTCAGCACTTCCTCTTTTATGTTTCAATTATATTAGAATCTAGTTTTTATGAATGCATTAGAGGTTTTGATTTTTGTTATTTTTAGTACTGGGAATTAAGCTACATACTCAGGTTGTTTATTTTTAATTTTGAGAAAAGTTCTAACTAAATAATTATACGGTCCAGACTCTCTCAATCTTATAATTTTTATGCCTTAGTAATTCAAATGCGGAGGTGAGGGGTGTGAGTCATCATATCAGGCTATGTGTCTTAATTTTTTCCATTTGATTTATTGAGTTTTTTATTTCACTTCCTATATATTCACTTATAATTGTAATATAATTATAACTGATAAAGTTTTAAATTAATTAATATCTCTATCTTTCCCAGAGAAATATAGATATATTTTATTACTTTAACTATAATCACCCTCCCAGCCTCCACTTATAGCTATCCAGCAGTTAAATTCTCTATTTCTTGAATCTTATAAAATTATCATTTTGTTTTATAGTCTTTTATTATTATACATGCCAGTTGCATTGTTTCATAATTTTCTTGACTAACTTGAAGTTCTTGTATCTTATTATTTGCTTTTAACTTAGTGTTCTATTTCCAAAATGTATAGTTAATAATTCTTTTAACTATGGTCAGTAAGATGTGCAATAGCTCTGGCTTAAAAGATGTCTGTCATTTCGTGGCAGTAAAGTTGTATGAGCTTTGTATTCAAAAATAAGAAAACATAAGTGTAAGAAATAATTGCATGTTAGTAAGCCTTCAACTATTAAGCCATTGATAATTTAGAATAGATTTATAGCTCAGCAGAAAAGCTAATCATATATTTATGTTCTTCCAAAAAAAGGCATACAAATGGTCCCCTGTTGTATAAAAAGTAAACAATAACACACAAATGCACATCAAAGTCACAGTACATTATCATCTCTCACTCTTTTGTCTGTTAGGATGGCAAAGATTTATGGCTCATATCCAGGGGTCCTCCCAAAGCCTCATGAGCATGCAAGACTTGGGAAGGTTGCCGGACAAGGGGTGTGTGGTGCTGGGCCGTGGGTGGGAGGCAACTGAAGCAGCACACTTATAATTAACATCATTTGTGGTGTGGCTGGATGGATTTTCTGAAGAGCAAAGCCCAGCCATGAATGTGATGGTACTAACCAGCAGGTTTTCACCCGGGATGGAATGTCAAGCTATCCTGCCTGCCATGTCCTAGGCTTTTCCTCCTCTGCCGTGCTCTTCACCTTGCTGCCTTGCTATAGAGTAAGTCAACTATGGATGGAAAGCTGTACAAGCTGTGCTAAAAGAAGGCTTTCCTCCCCTAAAGTGTAAGCATCAGGTATTCTGTTTCTGCAATGAGAAACTGCTAATATACATATTAGTTATATATTACAGCATAAAAACATTTTATGATTTCCCTTCCATAATATCTCAGCCTATTTGTGCTTCTGTAATGGAATACCAAAGAATGGATACTCCACAAATAGTCACTTTATTTCTCACTGTTCTGGGGGCTAATTACAATATGAAAGCACTGACAAACAGTTAAAAGTACTTTCTGCTGGCAAGATGGCACTTTCCATAGCTTGTTCCAGACAGGCAGGATGGATGCTATGTTCTTACATGGCAGAATGAAAAAGGACAATAGGGGACAAGCTCTATCTACTAACCCTTATAAATGTGCCAGTCCACTATGAAGGGACAACCTTTTCTAATGACCAGGTCATCTCCAACCACTGTGACATCTGTGTTTCAGATTTCCATATTTGAAAACTGGGGCACACTTTCAGATCATAGTGAATGAACCAAAAAATTGATTAGTAGCTGGTTGGGGCTACAGGAAGGGTAAATGGTGAGTTATTTCTCAGTGAAATTCATGAATATGTATTCTTTTGTGCAAAGCAAAAAGATTTAGAGATCTGAGTTAGATAAACTTACCCATACTTAACAGTAGAGTATACAGTATATGTAAAGGGTAGATCTCATTGTAAGTGTTCTTGAACAAAGAAACAAAAAACAAAACAACACCAAGAGGGCCATTGAGATAGCTCAGTGAACTGAAGCACCTTCTTAGGCATGCTTAGGCAAGCACAGAGATCATGGTTCAATCCCAGGCAACACATGCTGTACAAGCCTCAACCCCAGGTCCAAGGTCTTGGCATGGCACACACCTGTAATCCAAGCACTGAGGAGGCTGAAAACAGGAGGATCACTATGAGTCCAAGCTATGTATTGAGACCATGGAACAACCTAACACATTAACAAAAAAGATTTGGCATGTGATGAGTATGTTCAATTATTTGGCTATGGCGATACTGTGGTGCCGTTGTGTATATATCCTGGCCCATCAACTACATGCATGCATTGTTTCCAAATTTGGGGGCTACCAATTACATTAAATGATGCAAACATATGACCCAGATTATAGAGTTTACATTCCTTCTTTTCTTCTGACTAAGTGACCTTAAGTATTATTTTGCATCAGTATCCCAACCTGTAAAATAAATGTAGTAATGAAAGAAATATTTGGTGATGTAGGTATTTTCTGTGTTTTTGCGATGTACATCCTACAATTATCCTTTCCAACGTGTGCTATTTTCTCTCTGATGATTGAATTTGACTATGACTTTTCCCAAAAGTTCAACTGATGATTTTCTCTTTTTTATTTTTGCTTCCCTTGACACCAAATTTTATAAAGTTTATCATTATGTGTCAAAAATACAAACTTGTCTGTTAGGAAAATATGTTTTAGAAAATAGCAAAAATTATAATAGTTTTCACAATTTAAGAAGGAATGGCAGGTAATGGATGATTCCTACAATATCATTCATAACTGAAATTATATTTATAATAAATGTTTATTCACAATAAATCAGTAAATGATTGCTGTTATTATTTTTTCCATACTAAAGCATTTTTGTTCTGCAATAGTATGAATGTTCCACAGCGACTCTGAGTGCCTGTAGTGGCTAGTTTTTTGTTTTGCTTTGTTTTGTTTTGTTTTTAATGTCCCTGAAATTGTTTACAACCTGAAAAATAGTGATTTAAACTGAATACATTTTTAAAAAATTTTATCCCAAAATTTTCATTTTCTTGACCACATGTTCAATACTTGGAGTTTTTCATTAGTCTGCATTTTTTCAAAGCTCACTGTCAGTCTATCTACTTTTTGTTTGTAAATAATTTAATTTCTACTTTTCATTTTGTGCTTGAAATTGTTCACTTTTCTGAGTAAGAATTAATTCATTTTTCTCTGTGCTGAAAATCCACCACTTTTCTATTTCCTTTGAAGCTTCCTTGGAATTTTTCATGGCTTTGATTTATAGCTTCAATGTGTTTAATCATTTTCAAATTTGCCACTTCAATTCTATTAATATATTTATATTTAATTTTAACCCTCTTGCTTTAAATTAGAAAATTAGAGTCCTGGGCTCACTAATTCTCTCTATATTCAATCTTCAACTTTCCTTATCAATTGGTGTCTCATTTTAATAATTCTTTTTATGGACACTAACTTACGTCCTCTAAAAGTCTACATTTTATCTATATTTATTGTGTGCATCTCCTTCCCATTATCCGTTTATTTATGTGTGTACTATCTATGTCCTTTTGTAATCCTTTATTATCTCAATTTATTGGTTGGAATTCTAATCCAATCCTCCAATTTTTTTCTGTTTCTCTACAATATTTTCTCTACAAATGTGGTCTCTTATCTTTAGCAATTGTTTTGCTTCAGTTCTATATTTTAAGCAACAGTTTATTTGTCTGGTGGATTAAAAGATTTTTCCATCACAGAAATTTTAAATTTTTCACTTGTTTTCCTTGGTCATTACCAAGATTTTATTGGTTAGAGACTGAAAGGTTCCACCACCACCTAACAAAAACTAATTTGAAGTTTTCACATTCATAGAACACTTTGTCTTGCTTTTATTGTAGGAGATGTATTATTCCAGCTGTCAGAGTTTATCATTATGTTGTTAATTTCTAATTTTAGTCAACATATTCCTAAGATCATAAAATTACTTATCAATAATAGAGGCCCCATATATTTTTTCAAAACTGCTATAAAATATTATAATATAATAATATTTGTAGTACATAGGATTCTTCAGAAAGCCAAAAACAATAGAGTTCATGGAGATTTATAAGAAGAAATGTATCACTGAAATTGTTCCACATAACTATGAAGTACTATATCAGTGACTGTGGACCTTTTAGCAACTGCACATCTAAATCCAACCCAAAGTCCACTTACGCACTTCCAAGTGCCAACACTGCCTCAATATGTGCTGTGATCAGATGTGGACTGCTGGGCACCTTGGACCGCATGTTAATAGAGAATACTCTGCCTCCCCATTGTGGTGGGTGGGCCACACGTTCAACTTCCCTGTCCTATGCGCTGCCATTTGCAAATTGGAAAGCTAATGTTATAATTCATATTGGCCTAAGATCCAGGAGAGCTGAACAGTGGTGCACTATCCACCCCAATGATGAAGGCACAAAACCCAGATGGGAGATGATGGAAGTACCAGGTGAAGAATCTGGTCTTTAATGTCCAAGACAGAAGATAAAATTCCCAACTCAAGAAGAGTGAATTCATTCTTTCTTTGTCTTTGTGTTGTAGTTCAGCAGGGTCTCAATGAACTGTAAGCTGCCTACCTGCCCACAGGCATGAGGACAGATCTTCTTCATTCCATCTAATAGAGTTCTAATGCTAATTTAAAATGGAAACACCCTAATAAACAGTTCTAAAGAAAAGAAAATTATCATCTGTTAAGAATTCAAGTAGCACACTGAGGTTAAAACAAAAATCTCACCATTCAAGTATTTTCTTCTTTTTATTTTTAAAGAAAAAAAATAATAAAAACAAGTGGGTAGAAAATTAACAAATGTTATTATATTACACATTATTATCTTTAAAGTAGCTGCTCAGATTACCACATGTGCAAAGCTGATCAAACAATGTAAGTCCAATATAAGCATCTCGATGAACTTACGGAAATTAGTAGTATAATTGACTTAGCTATCTTGTAGACAGACAGACAGACAGACAGACAGACAGACAGACAGATAGATAGATAGAAAGTTTTTTTTTCTCCCCTTCCATTTCTTCACTTACTCCCAAATCCAGTTGTTTCCTTTTGGGCAGTTTCTTTCTTTCATGATACCTATTCTACTTTTTGGATCTTATTTATTCTTTTGATTTCTTGTACCAGTGAGACAGCCCAAAGTTTATACATACAAGTCTCATTTATTTTACTTGTGAATATGGCCTCTAGTTACATCCATTTTCCCTTAAAAGCCTTAAATTTATATCCTTCTTTACTGCTGAGTAGTATTCCATCATATCAAAATAACACATGTATTTTTATCCACCCCTTGGTTGATGGGCAAATTTAGCTATTATGCTATAAATATGATTTAATTTAGCTATTATGCTATAAATAATTTAGCTATTATGCTATAAATATGAACATATACATTGCTATGATGTGATGCTTTCAATTCTTCTGTGAAAAATACCCACAAGGGGAATAGCTGGGTTGAATGGAACCTCTAATTCTAGTTTTGTAAAAATATTTCCACAGGATGGGCATGGTGGTGCACACCTGTAATCCCAGCACTTGGGAGGCTGAGGAAGGAGGATTGGTGCAAGTTCGAGACAAGCCCGGGCTACAAAAGCTAACTGCATAGCGAGACCCTGTCTCTAAGAGACAAAATAGAAAAGAGAAGAAAAAATGTATTTCCACAGTGCTTACACCAGTCCATCCTCCCACCAGCAGTGGTAAAGGGTTTCTTTAGCTTCACATCATGGCCAGCATTTGTTAATGGTTAATTTTTTGATGGTAGCCATCTTTTGTGGGTTAAGAGGGTCATTTGCATTTCTCAAATGACCAATTGTTTCTAATGTTTTTCCACATATTTCTTAGCCACTTATATTTCTTTTTACTTATAAAAAGTATAACTATCGTGTTTATTTATAAACACTAATATTCCCATAATGTCAGCAATTTATTCACAAAATTAAATACATGTATCTATTTGTAGAAAAATTTTAAAGCTTACATATTTGTCAAATCTTTAATTCATATTCTTGGAATTCATAACACTAATGTATATGTTTCCTATTATATGGATCTTATTTGTTTATTTATTTTGGCAGAACTGGGGATTGAACTCAGACGCTTGCACTTGCCAGGCAAGCACTTATGCTACTGAGCTATCTCCCCAGCCCCTTATATGGATCATATAAGTACAGCCAAATATCTGACTTCTGAACGATGATGACGCTGTTCTGAGCCATGTATGGAAGAACTCAAATTAGTTGGAGGGGACAAGTGACTGCAATCTTTCCTCTTGGTCAGTAAAGTAATTTTTTTTTGTAATTAAGCCTCTAACTCTGAGTCAGTCTCATTTTTATAGTAAAATCATGCTGTTGACTTAGTACCAAACATGAACAGACTGAAAAAAAATATTAAGATACAGACTGTACTAGAACAGAGCAAGATTAATTAGTATTTGTCCATTTATATTTAGCAACTGCAGTAATTCACTAGCAGTCGCGTGCTTAGCTAAATATCAGACTATTTGGCACGACTTTCTAAACCATTTCCAAAACCGAGGTGAACCTTAGCAATTTCCATTTGCTGCCTTGTGATTTTTGACTCTTACTCCCCATTCTGCCAGATCACAAGATTTAAATCTTAGCATTTGCAAAGTCATGCTAAGGTAATAAAATAAAGTTTCAAAGAAGCAACAAAGTACCTGGACATAATCGCAGAGAACATAAAGTGAAGCAGGACATATAAAATGGAAAGATCATCTCAGAAAAAAAAATAAAATGAAGGAAGGAAGGAAACGGGCAGATTATCCTGGATTTGGAGGGGATTGAAGGGGAGCACTTATAGTTGAAAATGTCCAGTTTTGCTCTACTTTCACTGATTTCTGTAAAGTCACTGCATAGCGCCAAAAATGTGCTTGCCTGGGGATCACATTTATTTATGAGGAACTCACTTTTTATTTAAATATATTATATGCACGTTGAGAAACTTTCAAATTACAGAAATAGAGAAAGGTTGCAAAATATTAGAATTACCTACTTCACAAACGCAGATACATTTCATACCAAGGGCATTTCTGCTCTTCCTCTGTTTCTTTTCTCGGATTTTAGTTTTTAACTGGTACAAGCTTTCAGTACAAACTAATCACATTGCTCGCGGGGAGCTGATGCACGTGTGTACTACACATCTTAATTATTTTTCTCTCCCTTTCCTCTCCTTTCCATTCTCCTCCACATTTCATGGTTCCCTTCCCTTTCTCAGAAGATCTTCCTTTTCCTCCTGTTGTCTGTTTTTACTTTGCTCTTTATGTTGTATAATTAAGTACTACGCTGCTGTAAAGAAGACGAGCTAGAGTCACTCACCAGAAAATGGATGCGCCGAGACCATAATGTTAAGGGATACGTGCGAGAGTCTTAAGTACCACATGGCTTCTCTTACGTGGGCTGACTTAGGCTTAGCTGCGTGGCTTTCTAGTCATTGCCCCTCGAGCCTGTGGAAACACGTACTCAGAGATACAAATAGTCACAGACAGGCATGCTGGGCCTAGAGCCCCTTGAAAATAATTTTAGTCTCTAATAGCAAATTCAAGGATTTTCAGGAAGGACTTATTTAGAAATACCTTGCTGAAGGGTCTGGAAGTGTTTGTCACGCATCTAGATTCCTGACACTCATGCTCTTTAGGGATGATCCACAAATCACTTTCTTTTCATAAACTTTGGTTTACCTCTTCCTTGGCCACCTGCTCCACTTTAAAATCTCTGCCCCCTGTTTCTCAGACTGCCGCTTACATTTTCTTCCATTCCTTCCTTCTTGTTCTCCTTAACTTGGCAAGAAACTTATTTTATATCCATCAGGTAAATTAGGAAACTTTGCTTTTGCTTCTCTAAAACATAATTCTGCATACAAATTGTTTTCAAAAGCTTGGTGTAAGGGGCTGGGGATGTAGCTCAGTGGCAACAGTGCCTGTCTGGCAAGCACACGATCACCAGTTTGATTCCCAATATGAAAAGTTAATAATTTGGAAATACATAAATGTTGGTTATAAAAACTGTACCTCTGCAGTACAGTAATTTAGAAGATGGAATAAATATATTGAGAAGTAAATACAGTCACTATACAATAATAACCTTTATTAACTAAATGCATACACTCTCAAAAACACCCCTGTGTGTGTGTGTGTGTGTGTGTGTGTGTGTGTGTGTGTGTGTGTTTGTGTGTCGGTGGGTGGGTGTGTGCCACAGTAGAATCAAAATTTTGGTAATATTCTAGGCTTATTTTTTAATCAAGAATTTTTCTCTTCACTTATTCTTTTCTGAGCTGATATCTAAAAATTATTTAGATTTCTGTCAGAAGTGCCCTTTCTATCAGAAGTGCCTTTTCTGATAACTACACCCAGTTCTCCATAATAAGCTACTATTTTGCTGGTTTTTTGGGTAGGCTAGGCTGGAAAACCTCAACAACACCCAGTTCTCACAATGAACCATGCATTGTCTGATTGTATTCCTCAGATCCATAGTACCTTTTAGTTTACTGGTTATTGGGTAGGCTGGGCTGGAAAACCCCACTTTAGGAAGTCTAGTCACAGCTGTAATGTATGGGCTTTCTTTGTTTGTTATTTTAATTTCATGTACAAGTTATATTTTAAAACTCAAAGATAAAATATTTAAGTAAAATTGTTGTGTACCTTGTACTCTGTTGATTCCAGTATCCATGATGCTAAAATTAACATTTTACACTCTAAAATTCCACAAATAATGGATATGCCTAGTCATTTCACACAGAAGAGTTGAGCTCTGCAGATTTTCACATCCATGGATGACCTGGAACTGTTGAATGCCAAGGGACAACTATATTTACAGGATTGTATAGAAAAATGTGTATTCAATAAGCATATAGTCAAGAACAATATTGAAAAGGGGCCAAAATATTATCATCAGGCTAGGTAGAATACACAAGAGTTCTTTATACATAATTGAAATTTTTTTTAAATTTAAAATTATTTGAAAGTAAAACAAAACTACACTAAAGAAAAATAGCAAACACATTAAACTATTGTTAATCATAATGGTATACAAATTATATAGAGTCATATTTTGGCAAAAGAAGTGGAAATGTAATTTGGGCATAAGAAAGGCATACCTTAGACTGTAATGGTATAAATTGCTAATATTTTATGAAGGTAGTTGGTAGTTTATGCCTTATCCATTAGAGAATACATACCTTTTGATCATATGGTATGATTCTACCATAAAAACAATAAAGAAGTTTTATATGTACATAATTTTGTCCAGTAGATAACACTATTATCAGTAAAAATTTCAATCTTCTTTTCCAAATAAAGTAGGTTAGATTAATTTAGTAAACCCATGATACACAGATAATAAAACGATATTAAAGAAAAAATATTTTATAACATCATTTTGCAAAAAGCTTAAAATGACTATATGAAAGTAGATCATAAAGGATTTCATATGATACATCTACAAGTTAGTTTTAAATAACAAATTTAGTTGTGCTAAGAGAAAGGAATAAAAATTACTCATATCTTTAGTAAGACAATTTCCTTAAAAACCAGGCCCCAGAACATACCTACTGGTGAGTGGTATGCACCTTTTCTAATCAATTTCATTAAAGAGCTCAGGTGTAAAGAATCCTTCTCCACCCATCGAACCCAAAGATCAGAGAGGCCACTTTGCATCTTGATTTCTAAATGGCACTCTGAATGATTTATGGACTTGTGAATATACAGTTTTTCTGAGAATAGAACAATAAGACATATTGAATTTTTGACAAGTGTTAATTTGAACCAATTAGTTGAGTTAGATTATAAATACATAAGCTTGCTCCTTCTAACTCTGTTTAAAACAATGTTTATCTTCTTTCTCTAATGGTATGCAATCAAGTTTCCAGGTTTCTTCCATTAGTTTTATCTTCTGAACATTTGCTTATGGCTTTATTTCATTATGACCAGTGGCCTCTGCTTAACAATGGTTATCTTTGGGAGTCAAGTCTTTCACATTCTTTCCCATTCTTCTTGCTGTCTGTTTCAAGACTTAAAGGTTTGGTAAGTTGATATTAAAAGAACAATTTTCCCATTACTTACTCTCCCTTGTTTTCTAAAAACATCTGTTATACTCCTTTCTGATGACACTGCCTATGCAGGTCCCCGTCTTAACCTGTCAACACAGACTCATCTTTTTTACTTTTTAAAAAACACAAAAGGGTAAAAAAATAGGGGCAATACAAAATGTCATTAAACAAAGTAATGAGAATTCAACAATTGTTGTATTGCATAATGTTATCTTCAAATTAGTTGTTTAGGTTATGTTTTTATTTAAAAAAATTAAAAAATGTAAAAAATAAAAATGTTAGAAATAGAATCTCACTAAATAAAATAATAGAAATGCAACAGTGGTATTTTATTGTATATGGTTGGCTTCAAATAAGTTGAAATTTATTAGGATTAAGAACAATTCCCGTACCTAGAAAAACAGTTAGTGACATTCTATTCTGTAGTCTTTGGAGGATTTCAGAGAATCAAAATTTCACTTTGTGACATTTATCTACTACACCGTGGAAAATAAGCTAAAAAATAAGCAAAAGATATATTCAAATATTCATATATTAAATAGGTTTGATAACTACTGATTTTGATGACTATTAGAAAAGAACTTTAATACTTTTATGATTGGAGACAAATTACTTAAACCCTTTGCTCCTAAGTTTCTTCATCAATAAAATAGAGATGACATCACTACTTACTTTAAAGGTGATCCTAAATTTTAAATGGATTAATAGATTAAAAATGAATAAAAGTGTGTAGAAATAATACTTATTATCTAAGATTTTTATTGTCATCATATAAGTAACAAAAGTAAGAGATAGTAAAGATATATAATACTCAATTACTAATAGGTAATAATACAATGAAATCATAACCAGAGAAATTATAAGTCACTTGAAATCTACACTATAACTATGTAAGATTATAATGAAATAGACCAAAACAGATCTTTCTCTTCTCTGTGATAAGTAAGATATAAAAATATCATTTTCTGTATGATCTATACCTTTCCAGAAAAATGCACTGCTCTTGAAAAAAAAAAAGTTTTATAAAAAAAAAATGAGAACATTTTTTCAGACAACTGTATGCCTATGAAAAACAAATGTCTAATATGTGGTTGATGGGATACTTTCAAGTCTTCTTTAAATCTCCTACCAGGACAACAGCCTGCTCTGTGGTGAGTTACAATAAACTTTAAAGCTCAAGTTTAAGGTAGCTATCAGCTATAACTGAAAATAATCCTGGGCCAGGACCACATTGGTTACGCAGCTCTGCACACTGGCAATCAAGTTTGCAAGCAATGAGAGGTGGAAATGCTGCCTCCAGAGTCGTGCAGTATTTCACCTGTGCCACTTAGGCAGCATACTCAAGGCTGAGCCGCAGGATCATCAACCAGCAAGGCTGCAAGGTAATGGAAGGGCTCCAGCCTGCTCACCCTGAGTGAAGCTCCCTGTGTGATCTGTATCTTCCCTCTGGAAGTATGAAAAATGACATCACAGAAGCAAAGCAACTGCTGCATGATACACCACAAAGGAAGAATTTTAAGTACACAGGAAGAAGATATGTTTTAGGGAAGAAATGAAGCAGAGCCTTGCTAGGCAATCATGATAGGAGGTGAACTAAAGGAGGAGGCGGTAAAGATGCTAATCGAAATAAAAATACACAGCAAAAGAAACTTTGTCAGGTTTGTAATCAGTTGATGTTCCTGGCAAGTTGAATTAAATATGCATTAAACATGCTTGTACTTGGTTTTTAGTATCGTTTTGCATCACTTGATATTAATTGACATAGATAAATCTACCTTAGCATTCTGATTCCAACAGCTGCTACTGGTAGAATATATAGTAAGTATCTTGTATTTATTTTTATTTTTATTTTGGGTGGCAGGTACCAGGAATTGAACTCAAGGCCCGGCACTTGCCAGGCAGGCACTAGGCTGTATCTCCAGCCCAAGGAGCTCATATTTGTAAGTTTTTGCTTCCTCACCTGAAAAGCTACCTAATAATATTAACAAAATATAATATGACCTGTACAACTGATAAACATTATTGCTGTGGGAATATACATGTAATACATTTATATATAACATGAAACATATTTTGAGACCAATTAAGATAAATCATTCAAGTTGTTAGTTATAACGACTTCCCCAAAGTAGAATCATAACAAATGCCAGTTTTTATATTCAAATGCTTGAAATTTACCGAACTGTTTCATATTTAAAATCAACTTTTGTACAAATACATGCTTAATGGGCTCAAAGGTAAGAAATATAGAAGGAAAGCTTTTTATAAAAGAGTAAGGGTGAAACTGACTTGAGAAATCAGACAGAAAAGAATCTATTATATTGTTTAATTTTCCTAAATATGTACTTTAAGGAAGAGAATCCTGAAAGATAGAAGATATTATGCACAGAACATATATTGTCAGGTGACTAGCAGTCTTTTCTATAGAATTTGAAGGTATTTAATTGTATTTTCTTTGTGTTGGTCAGAAAACTGTGGCTCGTTATTATATGCCTCCATGTAGGAATCCCTGGAAGATGCATTTCCAAAATAGTGATTCTTGTGTGACTTTAAAACCTGCTGAGGTATGGGGCTTGGTGGGAGCTACATAGGTGAGCTATGCACTTAGTTAATACTGGGATAACTAATCTTAGGATTTACATAGTTCATATACAGTGAGATCTTGTTTCCTTTTTTTTCTCTAGGGACACTTTATGCAACTTCACAGATTGAAATTACAACAGATTTTAGTAGCAGAATTTCTTCAGAATCATGTGTACATCTTTAAATCTTGGTTAAGCATAAGAAAACTTTGGAAGAATCCTGGAAGTTCTAAGATTAAAATTTTTGTTATCTGTTAAGTAAGCTTCTGTATTTCTTTTTCCCTTCATCCATAAAAGAGAGCCTGTGATTATAAAGAAAGATCCAGTATTACTTTGTTAAATGAATCACTACTGCATTTATACCATTAGCCTCTGAACAGATGTCACAAAGTAAAGATTGGCTGCTTCTAGATCAAGTTGCCGCTGCCAACTCTCGCGAGCTTTGTCAGTAACAGTTGATCGTAATGTCAGTGCGGTCCAATTTACAGGCTGGAGCAGCAGCTGCATCCTGCATTTCCCTGAAGTATTACATGATTTCCACTCCGCAAACTTTATCAGCTTTTTGGGGAAAAAAGTCCGGTAAGTGTCTCTGCATTTATCCCTTTGTATAGAGCTGCAAGTTACTGCGTGGCTCACTGTGTGGGAGGAGGATGATTTCTTCATGTGTTTTGCTGTGTCCCTTTGGAGCTGTGGAGAAAAGTCATTGAAGCTGGGAAAAGGGACAGATGAAACAGAAGACAGACACCTGCACCCGCTCGTTCTATTTCACAGGAAACGAAGTGCAGTTAGTCGCTGAGGAAGTCATTTCTACTCTGCTTCTTGTAAAGGGCCAGAACACTTGTGGAGTCCCTGTTGCACTAGAATGCATGCTCCTCGTAAGCTCTCTAACAACTTTTATATTGCTTTACCCTTAAATGCCCTGACTGCATCTCTTCTTAAAACAACAAAAATAGTCTTTGGCCAGGCTGTGTGTGTGTGTGTGTGTGTGTGTGTGTGTGTGTGTGTGTGTGTGTCTTTGTCTCTCTCTGTCTGTCTGTCTGTCTCTGACTCTTTATATCTCTCTGTCTATCTCTCTCTTGGTATCTTTAGGTAATTTAACTTAAAATTTAAAATCTCTAATTGATTGCTTCACTGGGAACATTGTCTGTCTCTCTCTCTTTTATTTATCCAAAACTTTCATAATACGAACTGGCAACTGCAAGAAAAAGTTTTTAAGTACAAGGAAAATCTACTTCCTGATTTGATTTACAACACTTCGCCTTTGCCCCATTTCTCCTCTGTATTTTTATATGTGTGTGTAGACTTTGTGTTTATTCTAAGAACTTGTAAAACTACCATTATTTTTATGGCATTACTTCCAATCTGACCATGGGTTTAATCATTACAAGTATAATATTTAGAAGATTGAAAGTTGAACAAAATAATTTGGTTGCTTAGATTTCTATTTGTAATATATACTTTTATTATATAATTATGTCTATTCACTTTTATGAATATCTTTATGTGTTTCTACCAATATTAGGCAGTGCCTATCATAAACTGTGATAAATGCAACCATATTTTATTTACACACACATTTCTTTACTTAAGAATGATCATTATCTTTAGCATATGTGCTGCTGAAGCAAGCAGAAGAATGATCATTATCTTTTAAACTATAGATAAATTCTTAAAATTCTTAAAGTTCTCTGTAGATAATAAACAACTTGGCTTTTGGAATTGAAATATAATCTCTGGACTTTCAAAGTTCTGTTGTATTTTCTGGGTTTTTGTATTTTTACTAATCTGCACGGTCTCACTTCATATAATTCTCTTAAAAAATCTAATAACAGCACTTTATGTCATTTGCATAAAATATAACATTTTAACAAATCACATCTGATTTTCCAAACTAGTTCCTAATCTATGTATTGATAATAATAAAACATTTAAATTATATATTACCTTAGTTTTATAGATTTTATTTTAAATTAGCTCATTTTTACCAAATCTTTGCTGTCACAGAGAATTTTAATTGAACATATAGCAGCCTGAGAACATGTTCTAAGGAAGACTTATTTAATCTTATAATTAAGTATTAACATTATTTATAGTCAAAGTTTATGAATTTTTCTCCTACTTGGGGATAGACAAAGATGTCACGCTTCCCATGTGTGATACAACCTCTATCAGTACCCAATCTTCTGTATCACAATGGCATCCGAGGGGGTCTCGGAAATCAGCCTTGCAGTCTATTTATAAATGACTTCTTCAACTGCCCACTTCACTTAAGCTCCAACAAAACGAGCTCTTTAGATTCAGTACAAAGGCTCACTTGTTTAGATGTAATCAGATACATCTTAGTGTTGCTTGATGTAAAGCATACAAATATCATCTTTCCCACACACGTTCAGAAGTTTTACTCAAATAAAAATGTGTATTTTGATTGTATTTTTTTCAAATACAGGAAAATTATCTTCTAACCAGAGAACACATTTATGATTATAGTCATTTGGTTAATATATACAGCTATGGAAAATAAATCACAAATAAATATATGGACCATTTTATCACAGCTATATCTCATAGTATAAAATTATATAGTGTTAGACTTGACTGAGGAGTTTGACACTTAATTTGAGGGAACCAGAAGAAGAAAGCAACTGGAATTGTAGTCAGGGAACCTGCATCAAACCCTGCTAATGTTATTTTGCAGTGGGGATGTACTCAACATTATTCAGTTTTATCTAAGTAGAACAAAAAATAATAAAAAGCATTAGAAACAATGAAGAATTTCAAAGGCTACGTTGGCAGGATTTCAACAACAGTTGTTATATTACATATTGTTCTCGAAGTAGTTGCTTGAATCACTGGACATAAGTATACATGCCTAAATAAATAAATAAATACATAAATAAATAAATAAAAAGCGTTAATTGTGCCATTCAATAAACCAATGGAAACTAGTGGAGTACACTTGTTATGGCTTTCTTTGCTTTCAATTTCTAAGGTGGAGAGTGGGGCGTGGTGGCACACGCCTGTAGTCCCAGCATGTAGGAGGCTGAGGCAGGAGGATTGGTGCAAATTTGAGACCAGCAAAAGTGAGCTCAAGGCCAGCCTGAGCTGTATAGCGAGACCCTGTTTCAAAAAAAAAAAAAGGAAAAGAAAAGAAAAAAATCAATTTCTAAGGTGAGTTTATCCTAAGTTTCTAAATTGCCCAGGCTGGGCTTGGACTCATGAGTCTCCAGTTTACATCCCTATAGTTCTGTCACAATAAGAAAGCTAGATCTTCAAGGAAAAAGATTCTTTTTTTTATAAAAGTCACATTTTTAAAAACTTTACAAATTCCCAGTTACCCCTAAATACTCTGGAAGCTGCTATACACTTGAAATTCCTTGTCATTGGGGCTTCTGTTGTGTCTCACATCATTCATTTACTTTGCCATCCCCAGCAGAACTCTTTCTTTCAACTATTAGATACTACTACAGGAGGCTAATTGAGTGCATTTGGATATTCAGTTGTGCATGACCATAACATTTGCCTCATTCTTTATGATAGACATATTATGTATTCAAAGAATTTAATGATCAGTGGTAGCAGCCACTTATATTGGAATTCAAAGGAGAAACAATAAATGTTATCCACTATTTTAATTATTATTACATATATATGAAATAATGCTATTTTAGTTTTCTCTTTATTGTTTTGAATATAGATGTATTATATATATATATATATATATATATATATATATATATATATAACTTTCTAGTGGAAAAATTTTACAGTAATTTGTTACAAGAGTAACAAACTTTTTTTAAAAGAATTTTTTATTTTATTTTATTTTTTTCCTGTTTCAGAACTTCTGTTTATTTATTTTTATGGCGGGCTCAGACTGCCCTGAGAGCAGGGCTGGCATAGCACGTGGTGCTGGGGATCGAACCGCGGTCCCTGCAGCCACCTAAGCTTTCCTAAGCAGGCACTTTAGACTACTGAGCCATCCTGCTAGGCCTCAAGAGTAACAAACTTTGAGAAAAACAAAATTATACATTTTAAATAAAGTGCTGTTGGCATATGCGAAAGTCTTAGAATACCCTGAGTGCATATATATATTATATAATGAATATCCAAATACACTCAGTATATGTATACATACATATGCGAATGCTCATATCAAGTATAGATTTACTAATATGGTACGTAAGGATCTTCAGCAGGTCATCTGTGACTGAGAACCACGTGGTCAGACTTTCATTAAATACGTGCTTACTGTGATAGTTTGCAATGCTACCAATTACATTATTTACAAGTAAGCAAAAATCATGTATATCATTGTTGAAAAAACTGACTTTAAATTGTATACTAATACTGTGTAAAATTTTGATCTACTTGGAACAAAATAAAAACATAAAAAATATTTAAGTCAATAAAATTAAGCTACATGGGCATGATTGCACAGAATTTTAGATGCTACAGCAGCTATTTTGAAAAATAAAATTACCACAGTTATTAACCACACACAGAATAAATGTCTTTTTAAAAGGATTTATTTGTTTGTTTGTTTGTTTGTTTGTTTATATTATGGCCAGCTTAGCCTACCTTGGAGTGGGACTGGCACAAATTGTGGTGTTAAGTATTGAACCTTGGTCCCTGCAGTTGCCTCAGCTTGCCTAAGCAGGTGCTTTAGACCACTGAGCTATCTTACCAGCCCAGAAAAAATTTGTCTTACAGAAATTATAGTTGCTTTGCAATAAAATTGTTAAATTTCTTCTTTTTTTTTTTTTTTTTTTTTTTGTCATTTTGAGACAAGGTCTCTCACTATTATGCAGTTCAAGCTGGCCTAGAGCTCACTTTTGTAGCCTAGGCTGGTCCAGAACTTGCACTGATACTCCTGCCTCAGCCTCTCAAGCACTGGGATTACAGGCATGCACCATCATGCCAAGTTTAAATTTCTTTTTTAATTATTTTTTTTTTTAAATTTTTTTTTGCAGTTTAAATTTCTTATAGAACAGCCGGGCGTGGTGGCGCACGCCTGTAATCCCAGCACTCGGGAGGCTGAGGCAGGAGGATTGGTGCAAGTTCGAGACCAGCCTGGGCTACAAAAGTGAGCTCAGGATCAGCCTCAACTGCATAGTGAGACCCTGTCTCAAAAAGACAAAAAAAAAAAAAAAAAAAAAAAAAATTCTTATAGAACAAAATTCCTAAATTTTCAGTGACCAAAGCTAACAGCACTTTGTGATTGGATTATTATTATTATTATTATTATTGTTGTTGTTGTGTTGTTGTTGGCAGCTCAGCCTGCTCTGGCAGCAGGGCTGGTGCAGTATGTAATGTTGGGGATCAAAGCAAGGTCCCTGCGGCCACCTAAGCCTTCCTAAGCAGGTGCTTTAGACCGCTGACCCATCCTGCCGGCCCTGTGATTGGGTTTTAAAAGTAAAGTAATATTTAGTAAAAATAATACTTAAGTTAAAAAGAAAATTAAAAAACTGAATGCAGCCGATAGTTTGTGTTGGCCTCTGAAGGCCACAGACTGAGCCAGGCAGAAATGAGAACAAAGGTCAAGGAGGGCTGCTGCTGGGAGATTACTGCAGCATAGCCCGGGAAGCCAGCTGTGTCTTACTCTCTTTGACAAAGCAAGTTTTCAGAAAAGACAAAAGCAATCCTCCAGTGCCAGCGAGATAGCTCTGCAGACTAAGCCCCTGTTTAGACAAGCCCAGGGACTGGGTTTCGATCCCCAGTACCACAGGCCACTCCAGCCCCAGCCCAGCAGCCTGAGCCAGCCACCTAGACTGGGCATGGTGCTGGATACCTGTAATCCTAGCATGGGACAGGCTGAAAACAGGAGGACCAGTAGGAAT
The DNA here is from genome assembly GCA_004027025.1 of Myocastor coypus. Taxonomy (NCBI): domain Eukaryota; kingdom Metazoa; phylum Chordata; class Mammalia; order Rodentia; family Myocastoridae; genus Myocastor; species Myocastor coypus. The sequence goes on along the minus strand of PVJA010002229.1, from coordinate 73,234 downwards.
CTGAGCTGCCTAGTGAGACCTTGTGCTAAATACATAAAAATTAACAAAATATAAAAGCAATCCTTCGTAGCATTTTCTGGTTCCTCAAATGTCAATTCAATTTGTTTAATGTGTTGAGCAGCTTTCAGGAAAAAATAAAAATAAAAAGAACTGTAGTAGTAGAACCTGTCTCTCTTTTGTCAAAAACATTAAGTTCCCTTAGGTGAGGTGACCAGAATCTTTAGATTATTGATTATGCAGACTGTTTTCTTCTTAACATTTTCATTCTGTTCACAATAGAGTGAATTATATAGGCCATAACTATACTACTTAAGTGTCATACATGTAGAAAGTGTTAGAATACTATACTTTGAATAACATATTTTATTAATCTTAGCACACATCCAATTGTATTAAAGAATATAAGAACTAATCAGTGACTTGACTTAAAAACATTATTTGTTATGGGGCTGGGGAGATAGCTCAGTGGAATAAGTGCTTGCCTGGTGAGCGCAAGGTCCTCAGTTTAATCTGTGGTACCACAAAAAAAGGGGTCAAAGCATTATTTCATATTATAACAATCATATATATGTATATATATATATATATATATATATATATATATATAATATATATATTTGTGCACGATTGACATTGTTAGAATAATATATAACTATAAATATAGTCAATGAGTGTCAACATCTAAACCAAGCTTATGTTCGGTTTACTGAGATATTTGTTGGAATGAAAAGAAGTGTTTGATAACTAGCTCTCTCTCATGAACAGTTGTGTATGTAGTTGATTTAAGATACAAATATTCTAAGGGCTGGTGAGATAAATGCCTGCTTTGGCAAGTGCAGACACCAGAATTCCATCCCCAGTCCCACATGCTGTGTGGGCCCAGCCCTCTAGGGGATGCTGAGCCAGCAACCAAGTCCAGACATGGGGGCACACGTCTATAATCTCAGTACTGGGGAGGCTGAAAACAGGAGGATCACCACGAGTCCTCTCAATCTGCGTAGTGAGATCCTGTAACAAATACATAAATCAATCAATCAATCAATCAATCAATAGCAGACAAATAAATAAATAAATGAAAATGCAAATATTCTTGGTCCAGAAAAATAATTACCAGATTAGCTCCCTATTTTTGAACTCTAAAACAATCTCAAGAACAAAATCAAAGAATAAATTCGTGCAAATATACAATACTATTAGGTTTATCTGCTTGGTCGCATAGATTGGGTTCACAATTACTTCATCAGAAAAAAATAAATGAATTATAATATACCTCAGGGACCTTTGTTCTTTTGGGATGTGAATTAGTACTTCTAATCGAATATTTTAATTGTGCTTCTTGCAATTATGTAAAGGTACTAGTTCTCTGAAATGATACAACACATTTATAATTCCTCTTTATCCATGGAATTTCACGACATATTTAATTTTTACTGAAATCAAAAGTGTTACTCTTATTGCTCCAATGTCCCTCAGCAATGGTGGGATGTCCATCAGTGGTGGCCCTCTGACTTCAGTTATTGCTCCCACCATCAAAATAAAAGTAACACATGTAACCAATGGGATGTGCTTTCATTTATTAACAATTAAAGCATGCATATTGAATAGAATGCCTTCTATGCCAGTGCTTTCTGACATTAGCTACTCACTATTGTGACTGTAATGTAGACAGAGAAGCCCTTCACTCTCTTCCATTTCAGAGAAGTTTCCTACTAGACATTGTCAACCCTTGTCAATATTAGGCCTCTCCACATGCACTTTCTTTTTTAATGGAAACAAATCTGAGGATTTTACATTTGGAAGATACATTGCAAATACAATTTGTTTTTCTGCTTAAAATTCTATGGCAAATTCTTTGAATTCCCTTTTGTGGATAAACTAAAACTGCACAAAAGAATAAATCACCACATAAAGGGAATATGAGCAGAACAGAGTGAATTCTATGGACAAAGCTAGAACTCTATGAATCACAAAACCATGCAGCCATAATATTTCAGAAAATGCATATTGCTTTCTTTATCAACCATCATAGCAATTATATATAACATAAGTAAGTATATATTTTATGTGACTGAGTATGGTACAGAATTAATGATATACATGCCTGAATCAAGTTTCCTAATTAAACTATACATCTTCTTTACAGAGATTTGCTTATATTTCCAAAATGATGTAACTTTTGCTTTTCATTCCATCAATATCTCTTAAAAAATAAAATCTGAAATATCTTCATTGTATTTTCTTAACCTGCACAGGCCTTTGTACATAGGACTAATAGTTACTATATTTTGGTAAACTGTCAACAATAATTTATAACTACATGCATGAGGCTGATTAAGCTTTCTACTTACCCTTCTCTTAGAGATCAATATGCAGAGGAAGTGTGCAGTCAAAAGTAACCCACTTACTTTGTGGTTTCTTCTACTATGTGTGCTTGTGGGAAGGTCCCACACGGAAGAAGACATTATAGTTACAACCAAGGCTGGAAAAGTCAGAGGAACAAACTTACCAGTTCTTGGTGGCACAGTTACAGCCTTTCTTGGAATTCCCTATGCATGGCCACCTGTTGGTAGACTTCGATTTAGAAAGCCACAACCCCTGAACAAGTGGTCTGAAATTTGGAATGCCACAAAATATGCAAGTTCTTGCCATCAAAACCTAGATCAAAGTTTCCCAGGATTCCAAGGATCAGAGATGTGGAATCCAAACACAGACCTCAGCGAAGACTGTTTATATCTTAATGTGTGGATTCCAACACCAAAGCCAAAAAACGCTACTGTAATGATATGGATCTACGGTGGTGGCTTTCAAACTGGGACATCCTCTTTAAATGTTTATGACGGAAAATTTCTGGCTCGGTTTGAGAAAGTTATAGTAGTTTCAATGAACTATAGGGTGGGTGCCCTCGGATTCTTAGCTTTACCAGGAAATCCTGAGGCTCCAGGAAACTTGGGTTTATTTGACCAACAATTAGCACTTCAGTGGGTCCAAAACAACATAGAGACCTTTGGAGGAAATCCCGCCAGTGTGACTCTCTTTGGAGAAAGTGCAGGAGCAGCTTCAGTTGGGCTTCATTTGCTTTCTCCTAAAAGCCACTCTTTCTTCACCAGAGCCATTTTGCAAAGCGGGTCCCCTAGTGCACCTTGGGCAGTGATGTCACCTTATGAAGCCAGGAACAGGACATTGACCTTGGCTAAACTTGTTGGTTGTTCCAAAGACAATGAAACTGAGATGATAAAATGTCTTCAAAATAAAGATCCCCAGGAAATTCTTCTGAATGAAGTATTCGTTGTCCCATATGATACTCTCCTGTCGGTGAATTTTGGTCCAACCATAGATGGGGATTTTCTCACTGACATGCCAGAGACTTTACTCAAGCTTCGACAATTTAAAAGAACCCAGATCTTGGTGGGTGTGAATAAAGATGAAGGTTCAGCCTTTCTAGTATACGGTGCTCCGGGTTTCAGCAAAGATAACAACAGCATCATAACGAGAAGGGAATTTCAAGAAGGTTTAAAACTATTCTTTCCAGGAGTGAATGAATTTGGAAGAGAATCTATCCTTTTCTACTATGCAGACTGGCTAGATGACCAGAGAACTGAAAAATACCGAGAGGCTTTGGATGATGTAGTGGGGGATTACAATTTCATATGCCCTGCCCTGGAGTTTGCCAAACCCTTCTCAGATTTGGGAAATCATGCTTTTTTCTACTATTTTGAACATCGGTCCTCCAAACTTCCTTGGCCCGAGTGGATGGGAGTGATGCATGGCTATGAAATTGAATTTGTCTTTGGCTTACCTCTGGAAAGAAGAGCTAACTACACAAAAGCCGAAGAAATATTGAGTAGAACCATAATGAAGCACTGGGTGAATTTTGCAAAACATGGGTAAGTGCCATGCTTTGTAATTTTTCTCTAGTTTTCTTTGTTTTGCTAAGCTTTGCTCCATCTCTGGTATAGACTTCATTGAAGCCATAGAAATTCTTTATTCTTATATTTGAGCCATTTTTGGTAATATGTAGTGGGGTTCAATTAGTATAAATCATCACAGAAGTCTTATGAAAAAAATATTTTATTTTCTCGATATATTGCAAAATACATTGGTGATGTTAACCAAATATATATGGAAATAGATGGTTGCCTTGAGAACTAAGTTTTTCTGACAATGCTCTCTGACCTGAACATTTACAATGTTCACAGACAGAGTCAAAAATAAGAATGTATTTTTTCATCCTCTTCAGCCTGGTCTAATATTGTCTGATACATGGAAAGGCACATCTCTGTTCTGGAAAATGAAGGGGAAAGATATTCATGGAAGCTGCCTTCAGATTACCCAGAATGCACAGTACTGACTATTATATCAAAATTATCCCCAAATAGAGTGTTTAACAGGACTCTTGGTTAACCTGTGTCTGACAAGACCTATCAATGTCTTCTATTTTAATGAAGCTGTTCTCACTTGCAGAATCCCATGTGTGGCATGTCTTTATAAAACATTATGTCCACCTCTTATGTTATAATTATGGTGATATTACATCTTCAAAAATTAGAGGAAACTGCAGACAGTTCATAACTCAGAGTTTCACTACTGCTTGTTCAGTTTTTCAGTGGTGTAAAACTAACACTATTCTTCAGTTTTTGTTTTGATCCTTTCCTGATGTTCTCTCAGAGTTCTGGCCAGTGGAAACAAGATAAAGCTTGCAATGGGACACATGATAGCAAGGGTAAACAGTGAACACTCTGTAGCATCCTGTACTGTTAGAATGTAACTTATAGCAGCTTGGGTACATTAAGCACATTGTCAATACGTCGTACTTTAATACATAAGGGGCTATTCAATATTGCTTCACGATAAATAAAAAAGTATTTGAAATATATTTTTAAATATGTACAAAAGTATGAAAATTCAAATTTCTTATTTGCTGCATTTATATACCGAGGTGAATTTTAGACTTTGGAGTACTTTGTATCAATATGAGTAATAAGAGATAGGAATTCTAGAGTCTGTTTTATGAATCATCTGTAACATTCATAAGTTGATGGTTGACTAATCTTATTTGTGATGTTTTCTTTAGTAACCAAAATTCTTCTACTCAGAATTCCTCTGGTCTAGGTTGTCTCACCTTTCTATAAGAGCAGTTGCATAACATTGTTATTATTAACTGGAGACATTTACCTACTGGTTGTTCCCAATTAGAGATATTTAGCTACTGAATATCTTTATGTAAATATAGATACGTATCCACTGATTATTTATCTACTGAGATGAAATTCTTCCACTGCCTATTAGGGAGCTTCTACAACCTGGCTTCAACACATTGTGTAACAGCACCTACGTGATAGACTAGGTGTCTGAACAACACAGAAGCTCCAGGCTGAACTCTGATGTGGAGCTCTGTTCTTGTAGCATGCCCTGTTTGAAACAATGGTTCCTCTACTTTTCTTCGCTTTTTTTTTTTTTTTTCCATCCTGACACATGTCATCCCACACTTCTTTAGTTGCTTTAGATATACTTTTGACTATTACGGAATTTATTGTAGGTTGTCTGCAGGCTGTCTTTCATTTGAAATACACCCTTTGAACTATACTAAATGAGCTTGGAACTGCTGTTTTGGAAGATGTGAAATGGGCAAATTGCACTTAACAAGTATTTGTCTAATGATGAAGGAAGAGCTGGTAGGAGTAGGAGTGTAATGGTTTAGTTTTTCAAAATATGAAGAAAAAAACAGAAAATCAGAACAAAAAATATAAGGGTTATTAACATCATCATTAACTGTGAAACAGTTTTGTCTTCTCAACATTAACCTAAATTTATGTTTAAAACAAAAACGTTCATTTTATTTTTAAAGGTATATTATAATTATTTGTGTTTCTTATCTGCTTTCTAAACATTATAAAACGTTCAAATATGCTTTTGACAATTTTTACAGTTCTAGAGATTGTAAATTATTTAAAACAAAATATTTTTCAAAATTCTTTCTTTCAGTAATTGCTAAAAAGGGCTGTCCCGAGAACTCAGTGGCCTAAAGAGCTTGCTTAGACAATGTGCAGCAACCAGGGTTTGATTCCCTGTGTGCTGTTCCAGTCCCTCCCCTGGGGCACACTGACACAACAATTGAGATTGGGTGTAGTGGCACGCACCTTTAATCCCAGTGTTGGGAGGTTCAAAACAGGAGAATCACTATGGGTTCAACATACATAGTGAGACTCTGTAGACCTGGTAAACCCTGTACTAAATACATTTTAAAAAATCTTAAAGAAAAATACATTTTAAAATTGCTAAAAGATTTCATATTTTATATATTAAAATCATAAAGAATTCTATATTTTCTCATCCCATGGTGGAGCTCAATAATGATCAGGTATATTGGATGCCCTGTTCATGACATAATTTTCCAAGGAAAATAACCATTGATACTGAACAGAATAATTTGTTTAACATAGTCAAATTCATGAATGATTAATCTTCTAGTGAGAAAAAATTAAGATTGATATTTTCAGTTAGAAGTTAAGAATCTGTAATATATAGGTCATAAACTATAAGAGATTATGGTAAACTTTGTAAAATTAGGCAGCCACAAGATGTTACTTCAGGACCAGGATATAGCTCAGCGGCACAAATGCCTTACTGGCAAGCACATGGTCCTGAGTTTGATTTCCATTACCAAAAAGACAAAAAACGAAATACAAAGATGTTACTTTAATAAAATAAATTTTTGTATAGTCAATATTTGCATACAGAACAGAGAAAAACACTCATTTGTACTGAAATTGAACTGGTAGAAAAACAAATGATAATCTTAAATAAATGTTAATAGAAACAAAATTGTTAATTCACAGTTTTAGAAATTCATCCACACTTGCCTGTCCACAGATAGAATATTCCATCTCTGCAGTACTTAAGTGTAGAAATTCACTCCCTCAACTTAGTATTGGGAAATTCAAAGTGTTTGGAGGTCATTTGCAACTGGAGCGAGATCATAGTAAGTGGATAAAGGGCAGAAATTCAGCTAAACATCATCCAGTGTGCAGGACAGAGCCGCACCACAAATAATAACTCATTCCAAAGTATCACTAACACCAAGATTGACAAACGATGCTACACAGTATCTTCCCATATTGTTTTGGACATTAAAAAAGGGAAAAGTAGAATTGGAGCCATAATTTTGTTTGAGGAAAGTATGACTTCATTAAATATTTATTTGTCAGCTGTATTTCTTCATCTGAGAAGTGTGCATTCCTCTCAGATGCTGATTTTTTTTTTAATTGGATCTTTGAATTCTGGAAGACTGCTTTTTTAAAAAAAATTCTTTGTGTCCTAGATAGAATTCCTTTGTGTAGGGTACAGTTAACTAAAATGATTTCCCAATTCATGAATTTTCTTTTCACACTGTTGGCGATTTCCCTCGCAATTCAAAAGCCTTTTTTTTTTCCCCCCCTAAAATAAAATCCCAAATCATGAGTCTTTGACGTGTTTTCCCTGCAGTTTGGTGTTTGTTCGTGGACTCTCTGCCTAACCTTATCCTTTTAAGATTTCTACCCATTTTGCTCTTCCAACTGATTTAGTATTCGCGTTTGGATATTTAGATCTTTAATCCATTTTGACTTTAGTTTAATGCATAGTGATACAAGAAATGATTGCTAAAACAACACTGAGGTTCCATCTTACCCCAGAAAGGACAAACAAGAAATCAGCCAATAACAAATGCTGGAGAGGCTATGGAGAAGAGGGAACCTTCGCTACTGTTGGGAGTGGAGACCACTACATTCACTGTGGAAACCAGTGTGGAGACTCCTCAAGAAACTAGGATTAGAAGTACCATTCAACCCAGATACTCCCCTTACCTATGATAAATTTCGATGCTATAAACATGGGTTTACATATCACTGTGGTATGATGTTTTCTGTGCTTTTGGAAAAACACACAGCAGGAAAATATCTGAATCAAATGGGAAATGTAATCCTAGCTTTCTGAAGAATCTCCAGATCGATTTCCACAGTGGTTGTATGAGTCTATATTCCCACCATATCTCCTCCAGCATTTGTTATTGTTCAACATCTTGATAACATCCATTCTTTCTGGAGGGAGATAGAATCTCAGCATTGTTTTAATTTGCACTTCTCAAGTGACCAGTGTGACATTTCTTCATGTATTTATCTGACTTTTGTATTTCTCAGAAAAGTGTGTATTTATCTCAGTTGCCCACTTTTTTATTGGGTCTTTGAATTTGGGAGGCCTGATGTTATTAAACAATTTTTTAAAATTCTTTTTTTTTTTTTTTTTTTTTTTTTTGTGGGACCAGGGTTCGAATTCACAACTTTGCACTTGCCAGGCAGGCACTTGTGCCACGGAGCCATCTCCTCAGCCCCTGAAATTCTTTACACATGTAACATAGAAGTCTTTTGTCTGATAATCTCTTGGCTAAGATATTTTTCCCCAATTTGTGTTTTCTTTTCACTCTGTTGGTGATATTTCTGTTGTTTTGATGTGTAAAATTTTTCAAGAGGATGAGATCTTAGTTGTTGATTCTTTGAAATATCACCTATGCACTTTGGTTTTTGCTCATGGACTCTGTCTAACCCTATGTCCTCAAGAAATCTACCTACTTTCACTTAACATAGATGCAATATTTCTCTTTAATATTTAGTAATTGAATCCATTTTTACTTTAGTTCAGTGCATAGTGATGAACATGTATGTAGTTTTAGTTTTTGATATGTGGAAAGCAAGGTTTTCAGGAAACATTTATTAAAGAGGGCATGTTTCTTCCAACATGTTTGGCTCCTTTACCAAAGATAAGGAGGCTCAGAGTGGTTGCAGATGTGCCTGGATCTTCCAATCTGTTCCACTGCTCCTCAAGTCTGGTCTTTGTTGTTGTTTCGTTTTGCTGTTTATTTTTTGATACTACCATGTTCATTTTATCACAGTAACTTTATAGTGAAATTTCAAGTCAGAGACTATGATGTCTTTTGCCTTCCTTTTGTCGGTCAGGGAAGTCTTTGCTGTTCTAAGTCTTTCCTGATTCCAAATGAACTTTTGGAATATTATTTCTAAATCTGTGAGGTATTCTGATGGCACTTTATAGGATGGCATTGCATTTGTGTAACAGTTTTGGGAGTATGGCCATTTTCACAATATTTGTTCTCCCTATACAGCAAATTTTTCTGACATACTCTTCAAATTTTTGATGAATATTTTAATTTACACTGTATATATGTTTCACTTCTTTGTTAGAGTCATTTCTATTTCTCTTTTTTTCTCTTTTTTTGAGAATTTTGTATAACTTTTGGTTTCCCTAATTTTTTTTTCTCAGTGTGTTTGGTGTTTTTTTGTACAGAAATGTCATTAATTTTGGAGGGTTGGCTTTGTATCCTGCTATGCTACTGAATTTGTTTATTAAGTGTATTAGTTGACTTCTTGGTGATTGTCATTCTTTCTCCTGTAAGATGCTATCACAACATTTGTTGTTGTTGTTTTGGTTTGGTTTTTTTCTGAATTTAGGACAGGGTCTGGGTCTCCCTACGTACATCAGACTCGTAGTGATTCTCTGATTTTCAGCTTCCCAAGTTCTAGGATTATAGGTGTGCGCCACCACGCCCAGACTCAATCACTGTCTCAGCAGGCCCCATGGCTGGAGCTGACATGGCACACTGAGGATCAAACCCTGGTGTCTTGGTTTCTTTTCACTCATTGCTGTGACAAATACCCAACACTCAAAATGAAGGAAGGAAAGGTTTATTATCTTACAGTTACTGGAAGCTTCAGTCCATATTTGGCTGGCCCAAGGCTGAGAGAAGTAGGGCAGAGAGCATCCAGTTCATGGTGATGGAACAGCAATAAAATGGTGGCAGAGGCAGCCAACCAAACAGGGCAGCAGAGAGCAACAGCTCTAGTCTGTCTCTCTGTCTCTCTTTATAATATTCGTGTCAGGCTGTCTGCCTTAGGATATCCACCCTGGACCACACCCATAGCCCCAGCCCTACTCAGATTGATCATCCCATCAGTACTAAACCACATAATCTCAGTGACTCATGAGTCAAGTCTCAATCTATAGAAGTACCCACCCAATGACTACATGAGGCTTTGGGGGGACAACTAGACATAAACCATAACACCTGGCCACTCCTCTCTGCCTCAGCAGGCACTTTAGTCTGCTGAGCTATCAGGCCAACCATACAGTGTTGTTTTAATTTACATCTCCTGAGTGACCTATGATATTGAATATTTTTTCATATATGTATTTGCCATTCCCATCTCTCCTTTTGTGAAGTGTATATTCATCTCAGATGCCCATTTTTGGATTGGGTCTTTGAATTTTAAAGGCCCAACTTTTCAAAATTCTTTACATGCTCTAGATAGAAGTCCTTCATCTGAAAGACAATATGCTGTAATTATTTCCCAGTAATAAATGCTGGAGGGAATGTGGAAATAAGGAACTTTTCTCCACTGTCGGTGGGCATGTAGGTTGGTACAACTATTAAAGACATCAGTATAGAGGCTCCTCAAATCACTAGGATTGAAGATCCCATTCAAGGCAGTTATTCCTCTCCTAGGTGTTTTTTTCAGAAGAACTAAAATCATACCATAGCAATATATGTGCATCTATGTTTATAGCAGTACAGCTTGTCATAGCTACATTTTCAAAATAACACAAATGTCCATCAACTGAGGAATGGATTAAAAAAAGACATGGTATTTTTACACAAAGGAGTATTACTCAGGCTCTCAAAAAGATGAACTCGAGGCTTTTGTAGATAAATGAATGCAGCTACAGACTATATCCATAAGTGAAATAACTCAGATTGCATGTGCAGACATCACATTATCTTGCTAGTGTGAGAGCCTGAAAGAATAATTAAAATATAAAAGGTACAACAGGTACTGTGAAAGGGAAAGCATTTGTTCAATGAGCAGGGAAAACTGGAATGAGGAAAAGGACAAATGAAAGAAGGGGAAAAGATATTTAGATATACATGAAAAATAGCTTGGTTAATCATATTGTTGATTTCTGCTGGCCTTTTGAAAAGAATAGTTAATGCTTAATTTTTTTCTCTTTTTAGTATTATTTATTCTTCTTTTGAATTTCTTACAATTCTTTGTTATTGTTTCATTTTGTTTTTCTTCAAATGAATCCTGCATGTTTATAATCTGATAACCTGAACATCTAATTTGAAGATGGCATCATGTAATATAGTAACCCTTCTTGAATTCCTATTACTTTGTTTAGTGAAATCCTGTATCATTCATTTCTAATGCTGTTCTTATATCACTAGTTTATACTTTTCAAAAATAAAAAATATATAATTACTATGTAAACATGTCTTAAAAGTAAAAAAAAAGAATAATGCTAGGTTCCTGGCAGAGCTTTTTTAGCCCTGATATAGAGTATCAAGTAATCTGTGAATAATTAACTTTTTCTTTTCCAGTCCATATTTCTTTTAGTTCTCTCTCATGTACAATTGCTGTGGTAATGTTTCCAGACATATACAAATATATTTGTATTGTAGGGAAGGGTCTATAGGGAGTTCAGGGTCTCAGTAGTGGGTAGGACTCAGAGTGATCTGCCTGTTTACACCCTCTCAAGAGCTGGGATTACAGGCATGCAGCACCACACCCAGTCTCAACTGCCATCTCAGCATTCCCTGGGGATGGAGCCAGCACAACAAGCCCTCCAGAATTATTTTGAATATGTGTAGCTGCAGTGGACATCCTTGTTCTGAACCTGATTTTAGAGTGAAAGCTTTCAGTTTTTATTCACTTGGTATGACATCTGTTGTTTTGTCATAGATAGCTTTTATCAGATTGAGGTTAAGTCCGTTTATTTAAATTTTCTGTACGGTTTTATTTTAATCATGAATATTGGACTTTTGCAAAGCTTTTTCTGCATGTTTTGAGATGATAATGTGGTTTTTGTGTTTGGCTCTCTTGCTATTGTGCATTACACTGATAGATATGCATATGTGGAAGCAATCCTGCATCCCTGGGATGAATACAACCTGGTCATAGCGTATAAACTTCCTGATGACTTGCTTCATTTGGTTTGCTAGTATTTTATTGAGGATCTATGTGCATGAGGGAGATTGGTCCTCTTCTTTTTTATGATTGGACTTTTTTCTGGCTTTTGTATCAGAGTAGTATAATACTCAACTCCTGAAATGAGTTAGGTAGAATTGCTTCCCTTTCAAATTCATTGAAGAGTTTGAGAAATATTGGGAATAAATCTCTCAATTTCTTGTAGAATTCATCTGTGAATCCGTTGGGCCTCTTGGAATGTTTTGATGATTGTTTTTATTTATTTTTTTTTAATTTTTATTTATTTATTTTTTTATTTATTTATTTATTTTTTTTTGTCTTTTTGAGACAGGGTCTCACTGCGCAATTCAGGCTGGCCTTGAGCTCACTTTTGTAGCCCAGGCTGGTCTCGAACTCGCACCAATCCTCCTTCCTCAGCCTCCTGAGTGCTGGGATTACAGATGTGTGCCACCATGCCCGGCTCTGCTGATTGTTCTTTAAATTACATTTCAATTTCATTAACTGATAGTAGGTTGTTCAGAATTTTTATATCTTCTTGATTCAATTTTGATAATTCATACATATATAGGAATCTGTCCATTTCTTCCATGTTTTCCATTCTATGAGAAGTAAAGATTTTCAAAGTAGGTATTGATGATCACCTGAATTTCTACAGTATCTGTAGTTGTCTCATTCTTTTCCTACATTATTGCATAAATTTGAGTTATTTCTTTCCTTTTTTTGACAAGGTTGGATAAGGGCTTATTAATTTTGCTTAAGCAAATGGAAAAGACTTAGAATTATCCCATGCATATTGCTGGACCATAGTGGAATGGAACTAGAAATCAATGGCCACAGAAACTACAAAAACTTGTAAATGCATGGAAATTAAGTAGCACTCTCCTGTACAACTATGCATAACATGTGAAGGTAAAGAAGAAATTAAGCAGTATCTGCAATAAAATGAAATTTCACATATATTTTAAGATTTCACAATCTTAAAATTAATATTAATTTAATTTAATCTTTCAAAGAACAAAATGTAATTCATTCATTTTTTGTATTGTTTTCTTTGTCTCAATTGCATTAATTTCTGCTCTGTTCTTTATTATATCCTCCCTTCTTTGGGATTTGGACTTGATATACTCTTATTTTACTAGAAGCTTGAGGTGCAGCACTAGGTACTTAATTTGTCCTCATTATTTTTTATCTGATGTGAGAGAGTTTGCCACTAAAAATTTCTTTCTGGGTACTGTTTTCATTGCATCCCTCAGATTCTGGTAAACTTCATGTGAAAGTTCATTTTATTGCAGATACTGCTTAATTTCATCTTTACCTTCATCTGTGATGCATAGTTGTACAGGAGAATGCTACTTAATTTCCATGCATTTATGAAGCTTTTGGTAGTTTCTGTGGCCATTGATTTCTAGTTCCATTGCACTATGGTCCAGTAATATGCATGGGATAATTCTAATTCTTTTCCATTTACTTAAGTGTGTTTTTCTTTTGTCGTTTTGAGACAGGGTCTCGTTATGCAGTTCAGGCTGGCCTTGAGCTCACTTTTGTAGCCCAGGCTGGCCTTGAACTCGCACTGATCCTCCTGCCTCAGCCTCCCGAGTGCTGGGATTACAGGCGTGCGCCACCACGCCCGGCTTAAGTGTGTTTTATGGGATAGTATGTGGCCTACTTTGGAGCACGTCCCATACCATACACCATGAATAAGAATATATATTCTGATGTTGTGGGGTGGAGCACTCTATAGAAATCTACTAAGCTCATTCGTTCCTAAGTTTGGTTCAGTTCTGATACTTATTTGTTAGTATTTTGTCTAGGTCATCTATCCATCTGCAGCAAAGGAGTATTAAGTTTGCATATTGCCCCATTAGTAGTCCATTTTTTACTCTTCAGGTCTATTACTATTTTTATATAGGTGAATGCACTTGTATTTGTTGTGTACATATGTATGGCTGCTGTCTCTTGATTTTTTTTTCTGTGGTTTTCTCTTAAGTGTGCAGTGTCTCTTTATCACATTTGATTGGTCTTAGCTTGAAGTTTACCTTGTGTGCAAGTAGAACAACTACCACTGCAATTTTCTGTGCTCTGGACCCATGGAATAGTTTTTTTATTCTTTGGCTTTCAGTCTGTGATTTATTTTTTCAGTTAAATATGTATACCTTTTTACTTCAGAGCCATTTTTTCTATCCTAAAAGGTTATAAAGTAATAGGAAAAGATTGCATGTTTGAGCATACCGTTCGCATACGCCCATATCTATTTTAGAAAGAATCCAACTCTCTTATTTTAAAATCTTACTCAAGCAATTTGCTCCACATCAACAGTAACACTTTGAATATCTTTATAATTTGAGCTGTTTCACTGGTTTGCCAGTAACATCTGAGCTCAAATTTATACTACATTTCCTGACTCTAATGTATAGTGTTCATTCATATCACACCTTTGTTGGTCATGGTATAGTTTCCACATTTGATTGTCTAATTTTCTTGCGTATTTTTATTTATTCATTTATTTTTTGGCTGGCTCAGGCTGCCTTCAGGGCCTGTGTGGTGTAGCATGTGAAGCTGGGACTCTAACTGTGGTCCCTATACTGGACTGGGTCTGCCCATGCAGGTACTTTAACAACTGAGCTAAACGGCAACCCTCCATCTTATGTATTTTAAAATTAGATTTTATTATTCAGGATGCAAATCTGTGCATTTTGAATATTCTTTTAGTTGCCATCTAGGCCTGGATTTTTCAGTGACTTTCTTATGTTTTGAAAAGCAAAACCTTTAAGTTTTAAATTTCATTATTTTCCATGTATATGGAATACATAAATATGTGTATGTGTTTCATTACTATTTATTAAAAAATTCCTTTTCCTATGTGATTACCTTAGAAATTTTTTGAAATTCACTTACCCTTATATGTGAGAATATGCTAAAGCTAGTCAATGTTCTGATACGTGACCTACTATCTATTTTAACTTAGTATTAATGGCTTTCATAGGATACAGACACAGACTCTGTTTCAAAATATAACAATTTTAAGGAATACAGTTTGTATTCCTTTGTAACCAAATATTTTACTTTAGTCTTACATTTCTGAGGCAGCTTTTCAGTGTCCATAAAAACTTAGATGTGATAGCTATCAGTGTGAAGAAAAGATTCATCTTAACGTTATTGCCTTCAAATCTATGAATATGGCTGGTTGTTGCTTTTATGTTGTTCTTTAGCTTGTAAAGTGATTTAAACTTTTGTGTGTAGAGGTCCTGTAAATGCTTAAATAAATTTGTTCATAAATTTTGTTTTCCTAGTTTGATTTATTCAAGTTCACTTTTCTAGTAGCCAAATGTATTCAAATAATGATTGAATAGAATAGCAAGATAATTAAATTTTATGCTGACCTATACAAAACAACCTTAGTGGTTTTATATTCTAAGTGTAGTTATATTATGGATTCATTATAATTTGCTGTATTAGTGAAACAAATCTACATATCAGAATTGTGGTAGACATTGGATTCTTCCTCAAGTATATATATATATATATATATATTTTCCTGTTGCTGACTGGCTGCTTCATTTTCTAGGGTTTTTAGGACAATATGAGTAACAGAATTGATAGTGCCCTCTCATTTTAAATCTCACAGAACACATGGCCATTGTTTTGCTATAACTGTCCTGTTTTACCCACAGTTTACTTTCTACTGTTTGACTCAACTACAGCCAAAACATACTGAGAAAAAATTCAATAAATGAAAAGTAATTCTAATTACTAAATCACTTCTTTGGCCATCGCTAAGTTGCTAAAGTCCCTGGGCTGGGCTCAAATTTGATAAGACTTCTGCCTCAGCATGCCCAGAATGCTGGGATTAGAGATTTGAGTCTGGATTTAAGAAGAAATGTTTTCTGGTTTCATTTTATTTCATTAGTAAAAACCTTTTCCCATTTACTATTTAGGTTTTCACTTGTTTTGTTTTGTTTTGTTCTTGAGACAACGTCTCACTTTGTAGCTCAGGGTGCTCAGACATGTGCCCCCCAAGACAGCTTTCCACGACTCTAATTCTGTTATTGACAATTTAAAGTGCATCTGCTTTGTAATTTTTTTCTTTCAATAAGAGAATCACTATGGCTTTCGTTTTCATTTTACTTGAGAGTTTTGTATACAAACTGATGTTCATATTCACTTTTTTGTGATTGATACGCAGGAAAGTATTAAGATATGCTGCCTTCCTTTAAAGAGGACATGATTCTAATGAGTAATATCTCAATCAAATAATATTGTGTCTTGTATCCAGGCATACAGGAAAAGCCCCATGTACACACTGTTGAGGGTCTGGGGAGGTGACAGCATCAGGGTCTCATCAACCGGTGAGGTTCTGGCCTACTGTGATGGTGGAAGGTAGGGCTTCGCTGGAGGAGGCAGACAGCTCAGAGCACACTCTGGAAGGGTGAAAATAAATAGATGATAAAATAAATTCATTACAATACTTAAGGGTCGGAGTGATACTCAAAAATTTAAGCACCTGCCTGGCAAGTGCAAGGACTCAAGTTCAATCCCCAGTCCTGCATGATGTGTTGGCCCTTGGAACCCCAGCGGTGAAGAGCCAGCCACGGAAACCGGGCATGGAACCACATGCTTATAATCCCAGTGCTGGGAGACTGGGATAGGAAGATCACTATGAGTCTGAGCTGTATGGTGAGGCCCTGTACCAATTCATTCATTCATTCATTCACTCATTCATTCATTCATTAAACAGTGAATAAATAAAATGACATACATAAAAACTTCACATTTTACAACTATTATTCTACGAAACACTAAGAAAGTGTTAAAATTTTGCATCTTTATACACCCATGTTGATTCTTTATAAAACAGAAGCTACAACTTAGACACTGCTACAACTTGTTGGAATTAGTGCTATTTATATTTCATTTATTCCTTTCCAATGCCATCTTTCAAAAAGGACTTGAAAAGTTTCTTCTTATCCCACTTGTATCCACACAGAGAGGTCCATTGTTTCCAGTTCCTTTTATATGTTTCCCTTTAAATGCCACAGTGGCAAAACTAAATAGTGGTCCATCAAGCATTCATCTAAAAAATATTTAAGAGACTTCCCCAAAGGAGTGCACACCAGTTAAAGACACTGTGAGCAAGGTCCCCCTCCTGAAACACTGGCAAAATCAAACAATTTGTCACAGGAAATGAGACACTAATGACAGAAAATTATATATATATATATATATATATATATATATATATATATATGTATATATATATCTGTAGCATTGTGTAAAACAGAGTGACTCATGATCCCAGCACTAACAGGTTGCCTAGCACCCCTTTAGAGCATCCTTTAGTCCTATCCAATCCCTGGCTGCTATTTTCAGAGCCCCTGTTGCATGCTTGCCAGGGTAGCCTTTCACACTGCACCTGGAGCTTTGAGACCGTGTCTGACGACCTTCCTGCATCCCTAGTGCTCACCTTTCTATAGCACCTTTGTATCTGTGACCTTAGAAATGTTACATGAAATTCTCTGCTCTCTTATCTATAAAATAGGAATATAAATGCTCCTACCCATTGACATGTAGAGATTTACTTTATCCTGGATAGCAGGCTGCACTTGTTCTCTGCATTAAATATTTCAATTTTATCCTACCAGGCATAATATATTAAACTATTTCTCATTAAGATTTAACACAGAATCTCTCAGAAAAATTGTCCAAATATTTACTATCCTGGATCACAACTAATTAATATGCTAAACTTTCAAATAAAAACAATCTCCTCAAAATTGAGGAAATTATCTTACTTTATTAAATGAATGGTAATTCATTTATTTGGAGTACCTCTATTCTGCATAAAGTTTCCTAACTTTTTTTGTCAGGGATACATGAGAAGAGATACCCTTTTTATTTTATTTTTTTTTTCTTATTTTGGTATCATACAGCTGAAATGCTTAAAATAATTCACAACTCACATGGCAGTGCATCTGCTCTTTTTCTCACAGAGTAGCATTTTCTGAATTATTAAGTATCCCCTTACTCTTTAGGGAAGTTTTGTCAATGAAGAAATAATTTATTCCATTTAAATAAATGTGTATCAAACTTTGAGGGTCGTAGTTGCCTACAGGAACTACAGGAAATAAATACAGTTCATGAGGAGTAATGAAGAATAGATAACATTAAATTCAATTCTACAGTCCATTATATTAGCACATAAGGTCCATTTAGATAACTAGGGCAATTCAAACACAGACTCATGTCTTTTTATTAAGCTGACGTAACAATGAGAAACTATAGATTTGACAGATTTCTAAGGCATTAAGATTTGTTTCTCATTTGAAATCCACATGCACACAAAAAGGCAGAAGAAGCCAGGCATGGTGGTGCACACCTGTAATCCCAGTACTTGGGAGGCTGAGGCAGGAGGATCAGTGTGAGTTCGAGACCAGCCTGGGCTACAAAAGTGAGCTCAAGGCCAGCCTGAACTGCATAGAGAGACCCTGTCTCAAAAGGGCAAAAAAAAAAAAAAAGGGCAGAAGACTATATATGTATCAGCTCACTCTAGTGCAAGGAATACACTCAAAAATAATAATGTACTCCGATATCTATATATTAAATAATTTAATATTTACAATTTAAGAGTTACTATTTTACCTTGTTTACGTATCATAGGTCATAAGGAGCAGGTGATTGAAATAGTGTTATTTTGATTCCCTGTATTTTCCAAATCAATATATTTTCTAGACATTTTTTTTTCCTCTCCTGGAATATTTTTCTGTGTTTACAAAAGACAATAGAGAAATTAGGAGAAGGTGAAAATGCTAAGTGGAAAATGCTTCTCCATCCTGAACCACTACATATACATTTACTCTGTACCTGTGCTCATTGTATGGAATTAGTATACATTCCCTCAACAAATATTTGAAGGTTATACTTGAATTTTGTTTCTATTACCTTGTCTTTATCTTCTTTTCATTTGAGACAGGTTCTTGCTGTGTAGTTCAGCCTGTCCTTGAACTCACTATCCACGGCACACTGGCCTTGAACTCATAGCAATCATCCTGCCACGGCCTCCCAAGTGCAGCATTACAGACGTGAACTTGCTGCCCACCTCCCGCATATTGCTTGAGCAGCGGATGTCTGTTCACCCACAGAAGCCTATCCGTTAGGGAAACCTTCAGTGGCAGCACACTGGGACAAGGCTTGCAGTGTAAGGCTTCCATTATTGCAATGAAAAATACTGAAACATTTTTGGGGTGAGAAAATTGTGGTCTGCAGAAGAGAAGTGAATTGCAGATAATAAGTGACAGAACAAAGATTAACTGTGACTTAAAACTATTAACATTCATTTCCTTATATTATGCAGTCGCCAGGTTGCCTTCACCATGAATTATTACGAGCGGCCATTAAGCGGGCTCAGTAAGCACATTTGGTTGCAAACCGGTAATTTTAGCATGTTAACATGCTGCTACCTGCCTGGTTAATGTCGCATCGTTGAGGGCAGAGAATGGACTAAAATTAGACATTTTGCGCCACAGAGGCAGGTTTCAGCCTGTGAATGACTGTCACCTGGCTATCTAGTCCAATTATTATCAGACTTATAATTAGATTTTCTGACAGATAATAGTTCATGTGGTTTTCAGAGAGGAAAAATATCTCAGCCTGCAATTCTATAATTATTTGTGGCGTATTATCATAATTAACTCAACTAGAACATTTTGATGATTTTGATGACTTTGCAGAAGTATCAATGCTTAAATCTCCTCAGATTTATTTTATTACTATCGTGACAGCATCAATGGTTTACTACCTCACGTCTTTTCCCCTTAGGAAAGAGGTGGGGAATTGCTCAGAAATGAGTAAAACAATAAAAGCTACTGCAGCATTCCTGTAACTTATGTTAACAGATAGAATACAAATGTAAGTTTAAAAAAACCTGATGCATTAGTGTAACTTACTTGAAATGAATTATATTATGAGACAATCTAAAGTATACAAAAGATCACTTGCAAATTAATTTTAAAGTATAATGTCATTTTTCAATCAATGATAGCAGCATGAGATGAAAAAATCCAACTTCCACCAATGGGTCAAATCTATGAAGAGCAATAAAATAAAGGATGCCTGAACAATTATTTTGAAATATTCTATAATAGGGCAGTAGAAGAAAATTCAGTGCTTTCCTAGTAGAAGAAGGAATATTGAAACATGAAAAATCACGTTTACTGGATCCATTTACTTGGAAATAATATGATTTGGTTTCTATTTTCCAAATGTCTTATGTATCTAGAATAATGATAATACTCAGCTCACTAATGCATCTTTTCAGCCTAATATTAGGATTAATCAATTTTTAGAAATAAAAATAATCATTTCAGGAATATTCACATAAATGTGAGACTTCAAAAGAACTGCCAGATAGAGATCATTTGCTTAAAAAGAAATGAAACATAGTAACCAAATGTAACTTTAACTATTTTAGATCTATCTTTGCACCGTGGCAGCACTTGTGTTCAAGCAATCCCTCTGGCATAGCCTAATCTTATGTTACAGTGTTAGTGTCACTCATCTCACATCTTCTCATTCAACACACCCTAGATCACATCCTACAGTACTGCAAAAAGAGCACGAACAGTACAGTAAGACTTCAAAAGATTGACTACATATATATATATATATATATATATATATATATATATATATATATATATATAATTAACCATACAGTGTATTGTTATGACACTATTGTTAGTGTCAGCCATCTGGATGAGTCACGGCCATTGCTTGACCAGTTTACTCTCTGTGAAAGCCTGAGAAAATGTTTTCTCTCTAAGTGACACTCCTTTGGCACACTAAGTATCTTCAATCCCTTTCTTCTGTGGCCCTATAATCTCCTTGAACAGAAAATGTGGGACATCGCTGAGTTATATGATGTTATAATACAGGTTCACTTATGTTCTGAGTTCTCACTGACCTTGAAAGGCCAGGGCCAAAATATTGGAAATCCTCACAGTTCTTTTTCGGTAATTTTTGGTCTATAAAATTACATTCGTAACCCTCCAGAAGAGAAGTTTAGTTCTACAAAGCACTACACATAGTTTCAAGGTAAATCCTGAGGGGATTTGACTGACCTTGGGCGATACAAAAGCTACATATTTTGTTATACAGGTCTCGCTTTAACTTGTCCTTAACCACCCAGCAGAAATGTTTAACCATGAGGCATAAAAAGTAAGCGAGATTAGTATGCTGAACTGTAAAAGGCTTAAATCAACAGCTTTCAACATTGTGGTTATGTCACTAATCCACTATGATTATGGCATATTGGACTATGTATACAACTACTTTTGCTTAGTTCAGTGAGAAGAAAATTTTGTACCAATAATGATTAGAAAAGTTACCATGTCTGTATCCTGTGCTCTGAATAACTGCTATGAGTACAACAATATGCATTGTATCAATTAAAGGAAATGTACTACTAATGTGTTTTGAAACTGTCACATTGTTATTTCTTATTAAAAGTAATAAAAAAAAAATAGGACAGGCGAGATGGCTCAACAGCCTAAAGTGCCTGGTTAGGAAAACTTAGGCAACCACAGGGACTGCAGTTTGATCCTCAACACCACATATTGTGCCAGCCCCAACCCCAGGACTGAGCTGGCCATAATAAAAATAATTAATTAATTTAAAACGACTATCTTTATCAATTGTTGATCTCTTACAATATTTTATTCAATTTATCTGTTTATTATGGCACTGAGGATCAAACTCAGAGCTTCACAGATGCTAGGAAAGTGTCCTATGGTACTGCATCCCCACCCTGTGCTTCTCAGTCCCCCCAGATATGCAGCTGTACCCCACCATGGCCATGGTGCCTCTGGTTGGATCAGTGTTGCATATGGATGCCTTCCAGGTTTCATGGATGGCCTAGGCAGTGTGAAAGACATAGTTGAGTCTTTAAGAACTGAATTCTAGAGAAATGTCCTTGTGCCACTGGAGCTCCACCTTCTGAAGATATTAAAGTAGTTCTCCTAAGAACAAGTACTTGTAGGAATGATCCAGGATTGGATTACTCTCTAGTTCTCTGTACTGTGTGATCAAGCTCTTGGACAATCTCTGCCAGCTACCATTAAGTCCTTATTAGAGCCAGCCTGCTGCCACCTCTAGCCCCTGGACCATCCAGAATTATTAGCTAAATAATTTGTTTTGCACATATAAGGTTATCCATGGTAAGGTATTTTGTTAAGGTAATAAAAAAGGACTAACAAATCCCTTAGATACCAGTATAAAAACGACCCATGAAAAAGTTTCTGTATAGATAGCATATGTAAAACTGGTTTTATCTGTTTAAGAACAGATAATGTCTTACATTTAAATAGAGTTTAAATGGTGATACTTTGCTGAGTTTTGCTTTATAAATAAAACTACTATAAAAATCAGAAAATGCCTATTTTTGTCCAATATTTTATATAGAATATAGTAGTAATTTTTTTATTTTTAAAAACCTTTTCAACCAGTGATAAAATTGCATATAATTAACATTAAATAAAAGTATTGAGAATGGATAAAAATTAGTTTATATGAATTTTTATTATTTCCTAGTAGGATTAAGATGATCCTTAATCTCTGTTTTAGGAAATTGGTATTAAGGATTGGGGAGATATCTCGAGATTTAAGTGACTTTCTGGCAAGTGCAAGAACTGGGGTTAAATCCCTGCCTGTTACCCCAGAATGTTGTACATGCTGTGCTGACCAAGAAAAGTGGATGTGGTGGTTCACCCATTTAATCTCAGCTCTGGGGAGGCTGAGACAAGAGGGTCACTATGAGTCCAAGTTGTGTATCAAGATGCTGTACCAAATAAATAAATAAATAAATTTTTAAAAATTAAGAAAAGAAAGTATTCACAATATTCAGGATACAATAAACTAATATTTGGAGCAGTTAAACTGACCCATACTAAAAGAAATATAGAGAGACTAGAATATCTAAAAGGTTGTGTGTGGGGGGAAAAAAGCAGGCATGTAAATTTATCAGCTTTCCAGCATTTAACTAGATGGTCTCACATATTTTAGCCACTTAATATCCAACGTAATTAATTTGTTCAGAAATTATCGTGCTTATTACATGAACAAATGTTACTACTGAAATTGGTTTAGGTCAAAGGGCTAAATATTTATTATTATCTTTAATTTATGTACATGGTACAGTGTCTCACTATGCAGCTTGGACTTCTAGTGATCTTCTTGTTTTCAACCTCCCCTATGCTGAAATTACAGGTGTGCACCACCGTGCGCAGTCTCGGTGGCCATCTCAGTGCACTCAGGGACAGGATCAGAATCGCCTGTGGTGCTGGGGGCTGAACCATGGTCCCTGCTCTTGCCTAAGCAGGCGCTTAGCCTGCTGAGCTACCTTGCCAACTGTTAGACAAGCTTTGAAATGGGCATCTGACAATTCTTTCTACCAGATTGATGTTTCCCCTTGCCACTTCATAGCTCAATACATTTGTTTTTTAATCTCTAGTGTGTTCATCATATTTTTTAAATCTCTCTTGTGCTTAATATGTATTCATTGCTTTCCTTTGGTATAAAAACGGCCAGAACTGTAAGTAGTACATTAATGTAAAACAACAGCAATCCATATACCTTTTCCATCTAGCTACAGAAATAGCTCACCTAAATCACCAGATAGTTTCTGTCTTCTTTCAGATGTATGAACTAAAAAAATGAAGTGAAAGATAAAATATAAAGGTAAAATTTTTGAAAAGCAAATCAAAGATTTTATATGGATTTTGTCAATTAAACTGTAGAGAGTGTGTGTGTGTGTGTGTGTGTGTGTGTGTGTGTGTGTGTGTGTGTGTAAAAATCAGTACCTGGAATATTGCTACTGTATGATCATGCAAGGTGTTCCCTGTATTTCCAATTTTAATTTTTAGTAGTATTTCTTCTACTCTGCATTCTTACACTCCAGAGTCATAGTTGCACCTCTCTATCAGGCAGGTGTGTGTAGAGGTGCAGTCCCCATTCATGCAAATACGAGTGTACATGCTTCCATTTCTCCTTCAGACTGATTTTATCTGGTGTTAGACAAAATTTAGTTGGAAGTTTTAGAACTTTCCTTTCTTGTGCAGAATCATTTCCAGGGTCGCCCTTTCTGTTGAAATTGCAGCTTCTTACTAAGCAGAAAGGATGTATAGTGCTTCATCTTTGATTCATTTACAATCGGATACTTTCCATTTTAAAGAACATTGTTTCATTTCTCAGCTTGCTATGATCTACTGATTAAGTTTTAAGGACTGTGTTGTTTTCATCACTGATTTAAAAATTAAGAACCTGTTGCACTTTAAATAATTGGTTGAATACTACAGCTATGTTTTTCTCATCACTGTCAATAAAATTCAGTCAATTTAACTTACGATTCATAAAATGGGCAGACAAGAAATAGACTAGTCAATAGCACACCTCAGTCAGAATTCTAATGTGTTAATCTTGGTCCAGATCAGCTTTTTTCAGAAGTTTCTCCTCTGTCTTATCTGATATTCTGCCTGCAGTGTGTCCTTGGAGATGAAAGGCCCACACAAGTTCTCTATTCAATATTTTAAAAATAAAATATTTTTTTAAAAAGTAAAATAGCTGCCCCAAATACTGAAAAGGATGTGGTTTAACCACTTAACTCTTTGTTGAAATGAAGGAGCTCAACTTTGCAGACAGACACCAAGGCAAAGCTGAGAAACATATTTACGTCCTCCTTCCCAGGGACAGGCTGAATATTATTGTACAATTTATTTTTTAATTTCCTATGGTGTTGCTAAGTCTTTAGTGAATGACTTGACTCACTCAGACTCCTAGCCTAGGCACAAGTCAGCCTGTCATCAAAATAGCTTCCCATATAACACAGTGGTGTAAAAACATTATAAAACGATAAAACTATACAAAGTGATCCATGAATTCTTAAACCACATGTTTCATCACATAAAAGAGAGAAATGCATACACTGGGCATCCACACTCATGTGGAGCTCCTTGGGTCCTGCTATTGAGATATTTTGAATGGGCATAATATTTTCCACAAGAACAATAATGTCAACTTTAATAAACATTTTCTCTGTATTACAATATTCTGATAGAAATCTACAAGCTAAACAGAAATAGAATTTAGCACAAACAGTATAACTATAGATAAAATACTTAATTTCTATTCTCATTTATCTACTTTTAAGAATTTATGAGCAAAATACATGTCATTTGGAACTTATTTGCCTCTAAAATAAATCCCTCTTTCTATAACTGGTATGAAAAAGGTGTTTATATCACTTAATATAATGTCTTATGCAGTAAATATGACTTCGATTTTTTATGAAACTTTGTTTATGAGTCGAGCATGGTGGTGTACGCCTGTAATTCCAGAACTCGGGAGGCTAAAGCAGGAGGATCAGTGAGAGTTCGAGACCAGCCTGGGCTACAAAACTGAGCTCAAGGGCAGCCTAAACTGTGCAGCGAGACCCTGTCTCAAAAAGACAAAAAAAAAGAAACTTTGTTTATGAAAAACTTGTCTTTTACCATAAATGACTCTGAAGAATAGGTAAAATTCTAATGATAGCTGTAAAATACTAAATATTGAACATTTTCCAAGAAATTATGATAAAATAATTCAATTTTGCAAACTGTTACATTTCACAATTAAAAATACTTAACTAAGGCTATACTTGACAAACAATATCTGCTCTTTTATTACTGTAAAATCAACAGTCATGAAAATCATGCCACTTCTCAGAGAGATCTTCTATATATATACTGTTAAAGTAAGCACTTCCACTTAATATAATGTGCCAGTATGAAACTGCTTGATTACAAAACTACATGGTAATGTAAGTGAGCTTATAGAGAGAATACACTTAACAAAAATCTGCCTTGATACGCCTCTGGCACACTTACACTAAATGTGAACAGCAGATCTCAACAATTTTGTCATGAGACTGGTTTGTTAGTATTTAGGTTTTATGGAGTACACCACATGAAAGACTCATGAACACTGCAATTTGGAAGTAGTACCATTTCCTGACATAAAAGTAGAAAAGCTCACAAAAGTTTTTAAATTTTTTTATTGTATTTTTTAATAAATTTGGTATACTCTCCCTATGTTGCTCAATTTGTAGTGATCTTCCTATTTTTATCCTCCCTAGTGTTGGGATTACAAGTGTGTGCCACCATGCCTGATCTCAGGGGCCAGGTCAGTGGGCCCTGCAGCACGTGGTGCTGGGGATAGAACCTGGGTCGCTGCACTTGCCTAAGCTGGTGCTTGGTCTGCAGAGCTATCTCACTGACCCCTCTCATGAATTTTTACAATTAACTGAGTTTATTACATTATGCCTGGAATTCGTATTTTTCTTATCTTGTCTCATTATTAATTCAACCCTGACTTAAAAAGCTATATAAAAATCAAAGTTAAAGTTATTTTTTATATATTTGGTACAGAATCTACAGGGTCTCACTGTGGCTTGGACTCTTAGTGATTCTCTTGTTTTCAGCCTCCCAAGTACTGGGATTACAGGTGTGTGCCACCACACCCAGTTCCAAGGTTAAATGTTTGTGTAATATAAAATCATAAAAGTTCATAACTTTTTTGTCTTCAATCTCCTGAATATCAGATAATATTATAATACCTTTTTTTAAAAAAGTAATACCATTTTATAGTATGTTGAGAAATCTGCATAAGTTTACTTTTTAAATATATATGATAAATTGATCTTTCAACTTTATAGCATTTAACTATTAACTAACTTTATATAACATTTAAAAGAATTAAATAATTACAAATGTATCACAGCATAATCAATAATAGTTTTCTTTTATTGTATTTTGTGTCCTTAACATCTTCACAGCTTAATTCATATTCTGTACTATGAATCTTTTTGTAGATATGAATAACACTGTGGTAATACACTCTTAGAGGTTTAAGTCTACTTGAAGTCAGTCTCTCTGAGTTGTAAGAGAAATAAAATGACCAAAATTTAGACAAGATTTTAAAGCTAAATGTTTAAAATATCTGTACGGGAGCCTGCAATCCCAATACTTGTGAGGCAGAGCCAGGAGGATCTTTATGAGTTCAAGACCATCCTGTGGGCTACAAAAATAAGCACAAGGCCATCTCAAACTGCATAGCAAGACCTTGTCTGAAAAAAAAATGTAAAAGAGAAGAAAAGTTCTATGTATTAAAATATAATGCTTTTCTGAAGAAAATATAATCACATGTTGAATTATATATCATTGCTTATAAATATCACTGGACTATTTGAAATAAAATATATCAGAAATTACTGAAGAATATGAAAACTTTTCTAAGTTTTCCTTGTGCTACATGAAAATGTTGTACCGAGTTTAAGTATGTATTTGATGGTTTAACTTCTAGAAATCTTGAAATCTATTTCTTATGAGCACATATAAATTTATAAATAGGACCTTTTGGATCTATCATTCTTTTTGTAAAAGCTAAAGTTACAATATTTAACATTATATAAACTTGTCAATAATATACCAGGCAATCATTTTTTTCTTAACAAATTTTTTCTCAATAGAGTATTAAAAATAAAAAATACACTATGAGTTACATACATCCAATATTTCTCCATTTAATCATATGTACTTTTATTTTTTAAATTTTATTTATTTTTTTCTTGTTTCAGAACCTTTGTTTGTTTATTCACTCACTTTTATGGATGGCTCACCCCACCCCAAGGGCAGGGCTGGTGCAGCATGTGGTGCCAGGGATCGAACCGGGTTCCCTGAAGCTGCCCAAGCAGGCGCTTTAGACCACTGAGCCATCCCGCCGGGCCCATTTTTAAATGAATATCTTATTGTACTCTTGACCAAAGAAGTGTTAAGTAAATGTAACTGGTTAAATGTGTTAAAATACTATACTCAGAACTTCAATTATGTTTTATGAGGTTATTACACAATGCTTTGGGAAATTTATTTGAAAAAATATATTTCTTATTGCAAAAAAATGAATTTATATGATGTCAAATTAAGCATCACATATCTCCATATTTGGGATTTTATTCTGAACTTACAAAAACTACTGAAAGTAGATCATTTATAATTAATGTGAACAGCCTAATTGTGTTCGTTACTTGTCTTGATGCTGAGCCAAAACACCAGACATTCAAGGTTAAGGGAGGAAAGACTTCTTAATGGTTTGTAGCGGTCTCAGCCCCTGATGACTGGCTCTGAGGAAAGGTGTGCTGGCAGAGGTGCAGCACTGTACCTTGTACGCAGGCTGCCCGCTATAGGGCGCCTAAGTGCTCACACCTTTGGACCAAGCACTGTACGATGAACCAGTCACAAATGCTGGATGCAGCCACCTCTGGAAAGCCTGCCTGTGTGCCTGTGTGAAGCTTCGAGGGACATGCAGACACACACCATAACAGCAGTCAAACATACTGTCTTACAATTTAAAAACTGGAATGAAAATTATGAACTAGTTAAGTTTCATCCTCCACTCAGCCAAAAAAAGATAAATGATAATTTAGAAAACAGTAATCACTTCTTAAGGAAAATATGATAAATATAGTGTTAAATATAGTTTTTGACTAACATATCCTTAAAGAGACATGATGTTATATTTGTATTTATTTGTCTAAAATTAGAGTTCTGGTCTTCCTCATTTTTCTCACCCTAATTTAAGAACTGAGTATTACATAATCAATCAGTACTGCCAAAAAGACTCAAATTGGTAATTAAAGCAATCTGCATAATATTTGATCCATTTTAGCCATTTTTATAGCACAATAAAACAAACTGTAATTATTACCATAAAGATATAATTATATCATTATTTGGACATCTGGTTCCAGTCTTCTTTTGTTTTATCCAACAGTGTGAACATAAATGAAGATTTTAAAAATTAAGTTTTTACATTATAACTTATTCCCCCTTCTGTGATCTTTTATAATTTCATTAATTCAACCAATGCTAATAGAATAACAATTATAAGCCAAACATTGGCCAAAGGCTGTGATGTCACCACTGGTATTATGTTGTAAAATACAGACCTGCTCTCACAAAACTAATCACTAACTTCTGGAAAAAAGCCACTGCAGACATCTGACCAGTGCGCTAAGGTCGCTGCTACAGTGAGTGCCAACCTGGGGAAGAAATACTGAGGAATACCAAAATAATCCTGCAAATTTATAAAGCTTTTCTCAGGAAGATTTAAAAAGTGCTTTTCAGAGAAATTATATAAATCAAAAGGTAGAGATGAGCCAGACAGCAGACAGCAACAAGAAACACCTGCCTGCCCGCCGGCCAGCAGGGAAGAGGATAGGACTTCCCCAGCCCCCTGCAGTACTGGAGCGCCACAGCACGGGGAAGCGCAGGGGGCAAAAACTCAAAGTGCGATGGCCTGAATTTGAGGGCCCAGAGTCGCACCTGGGTCTTCCCCGATGCGACTCCAGGCCCAGTGGGTTCCACATAAATCCAATTGGCTATCACTTAGTGTTGCTTTCGCCCCTACATTTAATCCTTGGAGGAGGAAAGGCTTTGAAGACAGTTTTCTAGGCAGGGGTGGAGCGAGGGCTGGGCCTGGCCGGGCTGCACGCCTCTAATCTGCGCTCCAAGCAGCCACACTTTGTTTTGCCAGTGCTGGAGCTGAAGAATCACCTGGTGCTCCGGAAGGAACAGATTTCCTTGGGCTGCCCGTGAGATTAATGACTCCGTTCACCAGGAATTGACATGGCCCAGTTGGTGACAGCACAGTTGTTACCCTTGGTGTGGGTGGCCACATACGCAGCCCAGGCCAGTGCTACTCAGGCCGGGACCGATCTTCTCCACATGTGCTTGGACGCCAAGCACCACAAGGATAAGCCAAGCCCTGAGGACAAGTTGCACGCACAGTGCAGTCCCTGGAAGAAGAACTCCTGCTGCTCCACCAACACCAGCCAGGAGGAGTCCATAAGGATGTCTCCTACCTGTACAGATTCAACTGGAACCACTGTGGCGAGATGGAGCCCGCTTGTAAGTGGCACTTCATCCAGGACACCTGCCTCTATGAGTGCTCCCCCAGCTCGGGGCCCTGGATCCAGCAGGTGGACCAAAGCTGGCGTAAAGAGCGGATCCTCCACGTGCCGCTGTGCAAGGAGGATTGCCAGCACTGGTGGTAGGATTGCAAGACCTCCAAGACCTGCAAGTCCAAGTGGCACAAGGGCTGGAACTGGGAAAAAGCTACAACCAGTGCCCCGAGGGAGCTGCCTGCCACCCCTTCCACTTCTACTTCCCCACCCGTGCATCACTGTGTGAGGAAATCTGGAGCAAGTCCTACAAAGTCAGCAACTACAGCAGAGGGAGTGGCCGCTGCATCCAGATGTGGTTTGACCCTGCCCAGGGCAACCCCAACGAGGAGGTGGCCAGGTTCTATGCAGAGACCCTGAGTGGGGCCGGCCCCCGTGGGGTGGGACCTCTCCTGCTCAGCCTGCTCCTGGCGCTGCTCTGGCTGCTGCAGTGAGATCTTCGCATTGCTTGGCCTGCTGAGCCCCACCACTCAGGGGAGTTCAGTTCCTGCTCTCTATGGGGCCTTGAGCAGCCATTTAAATAAACCAGATTCTACAAAAAAAAAAAAAAAAAAAAAAGTTAGAGATGAGGGCTGACCAAATAGCTCAGCGGATTAAAGGGCCTGCTAAGGCAGACTCAGGGACTGGGGTTTGAATCCCACCAAGCAGTGCCACCCCCACCCCAAGGGGGCACTGAGACAGGGATTGAGACTGGGCATGGTGGCACATGCCTGTAGTCCCAGTGCTTAGGAGGTGGAGAACAAGAGGATCACTATGAATCTGATCTGTGTAGTGAAACCTTGTAGACTTTGGACTAAATACATTTTTAAAAAGTCAGCAATGCTAAAAACAGTAAGTAAAATTAATAAGGCAGATGTGATAAGTTATAAATCCAGCCTCAGAGGGTTGAGGACACCAGGGCATGGATATAAACCACACCAGTTTAGGATCTCATATCAGGGATGGCAGGTGGAAACTTCTTTTTAAATTTATATCAAGGCTGCATTTTATCCAATTTTAATTTAAAATTTGACTCCATCCATAAAGGAACTGACCTAGCAGACAACGAGAAAGGTGATAGAGTAAAACTTGGGAAATGAGGTGCATTTTCAGCAGTGGGATATGTGGGGGGAAGAGGCGAGGCAGGGCGTAGACTTGAGAGGTCTGGTGAGCCTGGGCTCCGGGCTTTGGTGACACTTGGATGGAACCCAGCTGGGATATTATTCAGTTTTTTGGCTCAGCAAAACTCAGGCCCTTTTACTAACTTAAGCACAGTGCAGGTCTGAAAATCAGAGCAGGAACAAGAAAACTAGACGAAAGCAGCGCACGCAGTAGTGTTACACTTTTCAAAAACGATGGCAAAGCGTTGGCGGAGCACAGATTGCAAGCGTGGCTCCGTATTCAGTTGCTTAGACCTTTGCTTGCACTCACCTGCTTCGTGTTCACCGACTGCTTCATAGGCCTTTGAGAGTCACATGAAGAGAAAGATCTTGCCACCTGCCTCCGTTCATATGAGTGTAAGGACTTCAGGTTTAATACCAAAGCGTGCAATAAACCATCTGTCAATAGGAACAGTGTTTTTGAAAATATATTTGTGTTCTTTATTAACCTGTACTAAAAACTATACTCATCAAATTTCCATACTTTCAAAACTTCCAAACATCCTCAACTATTTCCTGGAAATAGTTCCAGAGCTTTAGTAATAAGGGTGACTGCAGTTTAATTTCTGTTTCCTTACCATGTGGTGGTAACTGACGTGTGGCCCAAACGGAAGATCCACGTCACCAGGAGCCTGGTGTTTTTATTCCAGTGCTCATGTACCACACATGGCCAGTGTCTGTCTGGTGCTCAGGATCTCCAAGCATGACTTTGCCTTTCCACGTCAGAATCAATTTTCCTGAAGTCGATTTTATGATACGATGTCACTGGCTCACCTTTCTGAATGCTCCTCATCACTTAAATTCTGATGAATCCCATTCTTTCACAGGAACATTTTAGCACCTAGCCCATGTTTCTTCTGTCAGCTCTAAACCAAGTATAAATTTTAAATTATTTCAGAATTTACACCAACAATCTACCCGAATCTTCATCTTTTCTGAAGACTCTGAGTGCCTTCCCTTTCCTCACAACTAAACTATTCTTACCTAAGTCACGTTTTGAGTTCTAAACTTCTTCCTTACAGGAACAAAAAGCTACACTCAGAACTAATGAGTTCACAGAATTAACCCAGTTAGCCAAACACCAATGAAGTAGGACGTTAGAGTACCGGAAGCCTATTGGACACTCAGGAAGGACTCACCAGTCCGACAGGCTCGACAGGTCATAACAGGGGTGCATGCCCAGAGCAACTTTTAAGCCCTGTAGGAATGGCCTGGGTCTCTTCTCAAAAGAAGATGTACAAGACAATGCTGGTCAGACATGTTAATACATGCCTGTGATGCCCGTGTGTGGGAGACTGAAGCAGGATAATCATCATCAGCTTTATTTTTTATTTTATTTTTTTTTAATGTAATTGGCATAGGGTCTCACTATGTAGCTCGGAGTTGCAGTGATCCTCCTGTTTTTAGCCTCCATAGTGCTGGGATTACAGACCTGAGCCATCATACCCCGACTTGGCCATTGGCTCAGCACACCCAAGGGCAGGGCCAGCAGGGCATGTGGTACAGGGGATCAAACCCATCCTTGGGCTTTCCTACGCATGTGCTTAGTCCTCAGACCTATCTTGCCTGCATAATCATCATTAGTTTGAGACCCGACTGATTTCACTGCCACTCTTTTTTGTTCTTGTAGTGGCTCACTCTGCATGCAGTGCGTATCTTCTCTGTTCTTCAAAGCATTTCTTCCTCTTATGCACATATGTTTGCCATTCCCTGACTTACTTTCTTTCTTTCTTTCTTTCTTTCTTTCTTTCTTTCTTTCTTAATTTTTATAAGCAGAATAGATTTACTGGGGGAAGAAAGCTTTTGTCTGAGAGGACAGGAGGGGTGTTCAAAGCGGGCTGTCTCTATTTTGTTTGGTTGTTTGTTTTTCTTAATTTAATTTAATTTTTTAATTTTTTAAATTTTTTTACATTCTTTTCCATCTTCTTTTACCTTAACTAAATGCTGAAATTTCAGGTTGTCCTTTGTAATTCTTTGTCAGAATAGAGCATGAAGGACAGCAGAACACCTCACTGTTCAGAACACTCACGTGGCAGCCGCTGTTCTTCCGTCTCTTCTGTTCCACCTCTGCCTGGAGGTTGGATTCCTGGCCCTCCCACTAATGGCTATGCAAGCACTTAGTTTCTAATAATTCATTTTCTTTTCCTTTATCATTATTTTTATCTTTACTGAATCATACCTATGGATTTACTAAAGTACAATAGCATTTCCACTCTTAGGCTATGGCAACAACTCAGCACAAGGAACCGTGTTCAATACCTGATACCACATGCCATACTGCATGCACTGCACTGTGCTGGCCACTGAAACTCGGTGGGTGCACTCCTGTAATCCCAGCGCTGGGGAGGCTGAGACAGGAGGATCCAAGATGGCTAGTGAGACACCTTACCAAATAAATGAATAAAATTATTTTGAATTTTTAAAAAGACATTTCCACTCTTAAAAAGTGACCTCCCATGGTTCTATACATATTCCCCATTTTTCTTCTCTTCAATATTAAATGAAACAAGTCTACCAATTGGCCTCTTCTGTGCTCTCATGATACCTCAAAGATGTGAAGGAGAAAAGCATAAACACCACTATGAAGACTCAGAAAGAAAAAAGAATGACCAAAAACACAGACACTGAGTAGGAAATTGGAAAAGGCTAGACTGCAGCCAAAGGAAACACTTTGGAGAGCGAATCTGAGCAGAGAATAAACCACAGTGACAGGAGGCACGCAGACAATCCACGGAAGGGCAGGACTCCATGGACACACAGAGAATAAGAACCCAGAGTCATCAGAACATTGACGACTTGGAGCAAAATTATTTAGAAGAGAAAAACAATGTAATCTTTTAGTCATAAATTCTAGTTAAATTTTCACCAGCAGTGTAAAAGTGAACACCATAAATAATTCTATCCTGTGTTTAACCAGAAAAAAAGAAAAAAAAAAAAA
>PVJA010002229.1:0-38988 GCA_004027025.1 Myocastor coypus | reverse complement strand
TCATTTACTAGACGTCTTCTTTTTTTCTGGGCATATGCATTCCAAAGAAAATTCAGTTCAGTTCTGCTGTTTTAATTACCAAATTTGGTGACCTACAAACTTATGCAGCTCAGATTTCTTCTTGACACCCTGAACGTTATGCACATAAACTTTCAATTATTGAATAATTATCATAATATATATATATATATATATATATATATATATATATAATTTATTTTCATTATTTTCTTTCTAGGCTTCCTCATCTCAGTTAAAAAAAATTTATTCTTTCATTTGTTTATGAGTAAAACCTCAGGAAGAATGTTGCTTTCATTTTTAATATTTTCTCAGTGGTAGATGCAGAAAGGAAATTTGGGGGAAGACTGTTGCTTGTGTACTCAGAATCTGAAGAGTAGTTTAATTATTTTTTAATATTTCTCACTAGAAATTGATATTTCTAATCAATGTTCTATTTGTTCTGTTGATTTGAGTTTTTAAAATAACCAACCCAAGGGCCCAGCTGGATGGCTCAGTGGTCTAAAGCGTCTGCTTGGGAAAGCTTGGGCGGCTTCAGGGACCGCAGTTCGATCCCCGGCACCGCATGCTGCACCAGCCCTGCCCTCGGGGCAGGCTGAGCTGGCCATAAAAATGAGTGAATCAACAAACAAAGGTTCTGAAACAAGAATAAATAAATAAATAAATAGATAAATAAATAAATAAAATTCTTTAAAAAAATAAAATAAAATAACCAACCCAAGATTATCTTTAAGAAAATATGACTACTTGTAACTTTTATATTCTTTACATAGCTTGAGGAATAGCCTGGATATTGTCCACCATTCAGAGGTTATTATTACACCTATTAGATATTATATAATGTTCTAGTTTTGGTTAGCATGTACCAAAAGCTGGTGGCCTTGTTTTTGTCGTCAATGTTTGTATTTGAGACATGACCTCCAGATGTACAGATTTTTTTAATTCATTTTGTCTACAGCTGTATTTCCAGAACCCACATTTTGGGATACAAATTATCATAAATGAAATAAATATTGAGTAAATTAATAAATTAATAGGTTGTTCTCCTCCTCCTAGTCCCTGAATTTCTCCAGAACTTCACTCTTACGTATTATACAACTCCTTTCCTACACACATTTCTAAGTCATCTCGTTTATTGGTGTGACAATCATGTATACACTGATGAAAGCTATTCCTATCTCTAAAGATGCATCTTTATTTAACTCTTGTTAAAAACCAAGTATTTAATATTTTTATTTCCTTCTTCATTCCATATTGTATTCTATCATGTCAGCCTTCAAAATGCATAGCAAAGCAATTTAAGTTTTTCTCTGCAGAGCTATAAACCTAACCTAAAACAGCAAGTTTTCTTTTCTTTTTTTTTTTCTGTATTTCCAGGGAAGGGTCTACAGGGTGTTCAGGGTCTCGCTACTAGATTGGACTCATAATGATCTGCTGTTTATGGCCTCCTAAGAGCGGGGACTGCAGGCATGCGCCATCATGTCTAGTTTCCATTGCCATTTTCCCACACCCCAGGGGCAGGGCTGGCAAGGTAGGCCAAGGGATTGAACCCCTGGCCCTGCACCTGCTTGCATGCTCTTTAATCCACTGAGATATTTGGCTGGCCCTTAAACAGGCCAATTTTCTTTTCTAGTTTGCTATACTACTCACTTTTCCTTGGTCCTACCTTCACCTTTCTATAATCTATCCTCCTCATTGCAATTAGAATGATATTTGCCACAGGCAAAACAGGTTTTATCATTGGCTTTATATAACTCTCCGGTGATTTCTCATTTCATGTAGAATAAAATTTGCATTTCTTATTGTTATCTAAAAGAGCCTATAAGAAGTACTGTTTATCAATTTCTGTGGAAATTCTCTGCCTTTTGACTGTACTACTGCCAACTTGTCCTCTTGAAACCAGGCATCAAAATTCCACGGGTTGAACTAGGTCTGGTAATGGATGCTTGCAATTCCAGTTATTTGGAAGGCTGCAGCAAGAGGATTTCAAGTTCAAGGCCAGATAAGACCTTGTCTTAAAAATAGAATGGGCTTAGGGAGTAGCTCAACCCCCACTAGGTTCTATCTCATGACTTCCTCAAAAAACAAGATAAACAGGCTGTGAGAAACTGAACAATTTTATGAACTTCAGTAGCTTTTAAATAGCGGTCTTTTCAAGTCTTGAGATTCTAATCCATGTGACATACACCATCCCAAGCCTATGATTGCAGGATCAGAGTCAGGACATGAGTTGGAGAGCAAAGAAGTTTATTTCTGCAGGATGAATCAGTGAGGGTTAACACAGTGTAATACTGCAGAATTGTAGGGGGATGTATCTGAATAAAAATGTGTATGTAATAGGTAGAATTTTATGACTAGAGCCAAGTTAAATGCTGTAGATGAAAGAATATGACAAGAGTTATATGAGATACCACATACGAGAATAATTAAAAACCAAGCATGCATACTTTTTTTTTTTTCAAAATAGAAGGTAGGTGCAGAAAGAAACTTTGGAAATTTGGAGCAAGACTGTGCTTTGAGTACCCAGAATCTGAAAAGTAATTTCATTATTTTTCTATGCTACTAAATTTAGTTATCAAGATCTTTGGTATTTCTTAAATACTGAATCTCAATAAAAGTGATTCTATAGAATGCGTATCTTTCTTGAAATCTCCCATTGATCATACACAATCTAAAAACCCTGCAACAGCCTTAAGTTCAATCTCCATTATTGCAAAAAAAAAAAAAGTTAATTAGTTCATTGTTTTGAAAATAAAATTCTGCGGATAAGTCTGGTACATTTAACTGTATAAATTTATCTACTTAGCATCACCCTTCTCTTTGTGTTCTTATTGCTCTTTCCACCAAGAATCCCTATTTGGCCAAATGAATTTAATAGACTTTATGTTAAGAAAGAACAATTCATGAGTGGCACAATGATTAGACCCAGAAAAGTTTCAGAGACCTCTTAAGATATGTGGGCAATGGGCTCTGTTTGGGAATAAGGAGAGAGTTCTTGAGGCCTAAACCCAAAACCTTGGCACCAAATATCATCCTTTTTTTCATTTTTGAGACAGGATTTTCTTACATCAATAAGTCACTCAGAGTGAGCTTGACTTCATGGTCTTAATACCTTATTTTCCAAGAGTGCCAGGGTTACAGGTGTGCACCTCCAGGTCCAGTTCAATCAGGTTTCATACACCAGCAAAGAAGCAAAGTAAAGGCTCCGGGTTATACTAAGACATCTACCTTCTTTGGACTTAATGTGATGAAGTATTTTCCTTAACTCAGCATAGTCTGAGTAGTTGGTTGCCTGGGATTGCAATTTAACTGTTGTTTTTGTTACAAAAATACATCCCTAGTTTAGACATTACTTCGTCTGCATTTTAAATTAGATTGTTTTCATTTTAAAGAGAGAAATAAAACTGATTGAGAATTTCCAGCCAAGATGATAGGAAATTAACAATGGTTACTATATTGCATATTGTTATCTCCAAAGGAGTGGGTCAGATTAGCAGGTACAGGTGTGTGAAATTGATCAAATAATTTAAACACTCACTGTTCCTTTTAATAAACTAGTTGAAATTAGTGGAACAATTATCTTAGGCACCTTTCTTCTTTTCTCCTTTCCCCATCAAAGTTATCTTGCTAGCTAGAAGCTCAAAAGTATACACACAGATAAATAACCCTTTGTTCATTTAGTTTGATAACAGTGTAAGAAACATATCTAAAATGTACAGTGTCAACTTCAAAGAACAAAAAAGTTAAAAACATAAAAGAAAATAGTGGTAATAATAATAGACTATTTTAAAAAAAGAATTATATTTAAAATCTGCCTGTGAGCACTCATCACTCTACAAAACAAGAATGATATGAGTTACTAGTAGAGGCATATCTAACTGAATATGTAAAGCGATATAATTGAGGTGATTATTTTTAAATTATAGCTTGCCAGATGTGATAAACACATCATAATGGTTCAGTCCAACATGTTGAAATAATTCATATTAGATTATGGCCATCTAAATACTTATTGAAGTCAGAACTTCTTGATCCTGTTTGTCACCACTACACAAAAGGCCTTTGCTTCTTTGTCCTGGTAGGGGAGGTTAGGGGAGGGGACTACTGAGAGTCTCAGAATTAAACTCTGATGACCTACACATCCCCAGCCCTTTGTATTTTTAGTTTTGAGACAGGATCTTACTGAACGGTTCAGTTTAGGCCTGGGCTTATGATTCTTCAGCTTCAGTCTCCTAGGGTGCTGGATACCAGGCATCCACCAGCACGCCCAGGGGAAAGGCCTTGCTTTGCAACTCAGTTTTCAACCTACTAGGGGGTATCATGCAGAGCTTGGTGCCAAGCCCTCGGAGCAGGGCACAGTAGGTTCTGAAGCCCACGTTAAAAGCACACTTCAGCTTTCTCATTCTCTCTGTGTCATTTTGCGCAATAAAGTCTGTGTCCCAGGTTCTGCGCAAATGTGTGTGGTTCCTGACATGTCCCACTGTGGACAAGCGCAGCTGCAGATACTTGCATGGAGATGTCTGCAAGCTGTCTCTAGACCAATGCAGAGGCCAAAGGGAGGCTGTCACTGTCCTCGAAGTTGTCCATGTTCACCTTCCCTTCATCTTTTTCTTCATTCTAGTTTTGATTCAGTGACTATTTTTAGCAGTGTTCTAAACAGTCTGTTTAAATATTGCTTATGTTCTTTGCAGCCCCTCAATAAAACCTTCAACATATTTGTTTTATAAGTGATACCACTGATGATGATGTTAAGTAAATGTTCCAAATCAACACAGCTAATGCAAATTGTAACAAATGTACCTTACATGTGTTTCTTACCCTAAAATTGTTTATAAATTATGAAATCTAAAATAACCTTTCCCAGCTCATCTAGGAGAAATAAGTCATTATATAATATAAATATATTTTTGATAAGAGTAATCCTCCTTTTCTTCACAAATTTTCCATCTTCTATGCACTAAATAAACTATACCATCCCTCAGATTGAATATACTTCAAGTTTTTTTG
Organism: Myocastor coypus; assembly: GCA_004027025.1. NCBI lineage: Eukaryota > Metazoa > Chordata > Mammalia > Rodentia > Myocastoridae > Myocastor > Myocastor coypus. Next base: position 33,963 of record PVJA010002229.1, on the reverse strand, counting down.
AAAACAAAACTTTATTTCATATTTCATAATTTATTCCATGATTTCATCATTAGGTATTCATATAAAGCATTAAGAGATATAGCACTATTTTAGAGCTCTAAACCTCAAACTATACATTTAACACAAAATATTCCATTGACTTTTTTAGCATTTCTGTATATAAATTTTTCAATAAAATCCATAGGATTGACTTCAATGTAGATTTTTATTATAGTCCATCTGCTTTGGACTCGGAAGGTAAAACGCTGAAACAGACTCAGCTGCAATTAGCAAGTCATTTAAAATCACATTCATCAGTGTCAGTAAAGGGGCATCTGAGAGGCCCTGCCTGAGCTGAATTCAGTATCTGTGAGAAGTGCAAAGTCCAGTCTTCTCATCCTTCTCACATTTCTATTTCTAGGTAAAAGCCAGAAAGGTGCAACCAAGAACAGGCGGGAGGAAAGTTTGGATTCCATCTTCTTCAGTTTAGCTCAAAAATCCTGTCCAAGCCAGGCATGGTGGCACACACTTATGATCCCAGCACTTGGGAGACTGAGGCAGGAGGATCAGTGTGAGCTTGAGATCAGCCTGGGCTACAAAAGTGAGTTTAAGGCCAGCCTGAGCTGCATAAGGAGACCCTGTCTCAAAAAAGACAAAAAAAAAAAAAAAAAGAAAAAAAAAGCCTTTCCATAACTCAGAAACCGATTCCACATCATCACATGACCTTCAAATATATTTATCTTGCTTGTATTTTAATCATAGAGTACTGTGATCAAAATTTAGAAAATCTATTGATTTGTTCATTTACAGTCTGTATTCACTCACTCAGTTGATAGATTTCTGAGAACCAAGACACCTGAGCTAATCTGTTTGCTTTGAACATCTGGTGCCTATAGGTAAATTTCTGGTGTTTCACAAGCAATAAAATTCAATTAATGAATAACAAATGGCTTTCTGAAAGCAATCACTTGTGTAATTGATTGTGGAGTTTTTGACTGAAAGTCAAGTCCTACGTCACAGGATAAAAGAAAGCTTTCTTTCTCACAAATAGAGATAATCTTTAATTTGGAGAACAGAAAAGGGGAAGAACTTGTGAGATATGGAAACATTTTGTCCATTAGGAGACATACACATCCCAATAGGGAAAGTGAGCCAACAAGTTAGACGAGCATTATGGTGATAAAACAGAAAAAGAAGGCTCAGTTGGAGATTAGAGAACAGCACTTCACGAAACCCCCCTACTTTTTAAACAGTATAGTACTTATTCACAAGGTAAAAAATAAAACTATTAATTAGAAGAAAAAAACTAAGAAGATATGTCGGGAAAGTATTAACATTTTAATAACAGAAAGAAAAGGCTGCAGTCGAAAAATTTTCATTATATGCTAATAAAGTAAGATGCTACCATGAGAAACAATTTAAAGCTAAAATAGCACTTAATAAAATGCTTCCATAATGAAAAATACAGATACAATGATTAAAATTGAATAGTTCTTGTCAAAGGATAGAGAGAACATTGATAAACAACATGACATTTTGTGATGTAGGCAGCAATCACAGATATATTGTTATCCATCATATAGAGAGACATTTACATATTATTGGGATACATATTTTTCACAAGTTAGTGAGTTGAACTGATTATTTAAATAAAAGAAGATAATTTTTCTACATCAAAATTTTAAAGATTAAAAATTTAGTTTGCTAAAATCTCACTTAGGAGAATTCACTGAACAGATTGAATTTCTATACTTTACACAGATGTATTACAATGAAACAGGTTTAAAATGCTTCTTGTGTTGAAAATTGTATTAAGTATGAATAAGAAACTACTTTCAAACTTGAAGCAAATTGGTTTCTGCTTTGAGCCTCCAAGTCCTATCAGGCCTGCTCTTATCTGTGTCCGTTTGCTCTAGGCTGTGCATAGAGACTTTGGCAGCAGGCCCAAGGTTTCAGGAATGAGCCTGAGAAATGCCAAGAAAAAGTTCTGGAAACTTAGCCTTGAATAATGTATATTCAAGACTAAAAATTAGAGTTATTGCCCACCTTCTGTGGAAAATTTGATTGTTTCCTATCTTATCCTAAGCATGAAAAGCAGAATGCTTTCATACTTGATTTGTATTTGTGAATGCTACTTTGTAACCTAGTTTTCTGAAACTGTATAATAAGCCTGCTTTTCATTCAGAAAGAGTAATGTTAAATTTTTAATATATAAAATGGTATAGTTAGCTGAAATCACAAAATCTCCAGATTTATGCTTTGGGATTATGTGTTTTGAGATAGCTGACCTCAGCTATCTGGAGGTGAAGTTACCCAGATAGACCCAATGCATAATGTGGGACAGGATACCTTTGCATCTCAGGTTCTCCAACTGTAAAACCTGGATAGCAGTGTTACCTTCTTCAAAGAACTTCTGTAAATATTAACTGAGTTATTGCATAAAAAGTGTATATACCAAGTGTTGAATAGACACAATTGCTCTAAAAATGTTTTGGAATAATACTTCATTTATTTACACACCTCTGAAACAGACCTTAAATAACATCAAAATATCTTAGTCAAACATACTCACCGGTTATACAGCTAGTTTCTCTTAGTTCATTGAAAAGAGAAATTCGGTCTAACATTGTTTGGACAAGATACTATGCTTATAACTTATACTCTGAATAAGTATGACAAAGATAACCATATGTAATGTATTAATTATTGAAACTCATACTATTCTATTTTAAAAATCTGTTTATTATTATGTTTGTATTTTTCTCTTTAAAATAAAAAAAAAGTTTTAAAAAGCATGCTCAGCAGTCATAAAGCAGGTAAAAGCACCCTCTTCTTTCATTTAGAAAGGCATGATGTTATATGACTCTCACTTTACAGTTTCATTTAGAGATAGTCTAATTATTTACGTTCTTGAAACCTCTGATAGGAAACCATTGCAAAGTGACATTTAAGGAACATTGAGTATTCTGGGCTACAGATGAGATGAAAACAGACATATCTGTTCTCATCGACCTTTGCAATCTAATGAAGGTGATTAATCAAATAAGAGGGTCTCTCATGAAGTGATTTAAAAACAATTTTAATTTAAGAAAAAATGCTCAAACCACCATTTAAGGAAAAAATACACAGAAATTAAGGTTTGATATACCTTAATTTGATTTCCCAAGTCTTTTTGAACATAAAAATATTAGATAATCTAAGATTTATATATGCTATTCAGGACTAAGTTTCCAGGACTCTTTCTTGGCATTTCTCAGGCTCATTCCTGAAACCTTGGGCCTGCTGCCAAGGTCTCTACGGCACAGCCTAGAGCCAATGACATGGATAAGAGCAGGGCTGGTAGGACTTGGAAGCTCAAAGGAGAAACCAATTTGCTTCAACTTGAAAGTATTTTCTTATTCATACTTAATGCAATGTCTGCCCCCTTATTGAAATAAATGCTCTACTGCCATTACATGAAGTACATGTGAACTTCCTGCAGATCATTGGGCTGTAACTCCCCTGAGATTCTTAACTGCAGCCAGTGGTAACCTTTGCCTTGTTATCACTAGGAAACAAAAGCGGATACAAACATAATGCATATTTACATCAAGAAACGAGGTGAGACTTCTGTATATGTGTGGCTAACAGATAAAAATGGGAGGAAAAGCAAACAACAGAGAAAGTTCAGTGGGGATGAGGAAGGAAGCAAAGAAGGATGAAGGAAGTAGGGAGGAAGAGAGGAAGAGAAAAAGGGAGGGAGGGAGGAAGGGAGGGAGGGAGAGGGGAGGGAGGGAGGGAGTTGAGGCGGAGAGGAAGAGTTGCTGGTACTCTACAATTGCCTCAGCACTCAGCCCAGCTAATTATTTTCTGCAGAGCTAGGGGAGGCTAAATGTTCCTCGTTAATGATATTACTTTTTAACACTCAGCTAATTACTCAAGTCCTTATGTCTGAATAATGCAGATTTAAGAAGGAAGAGTAATCTGTGAGGCCGTAGCTTGTGTCCCTGTATCTTAGCACCAGTTGGCTCAACATCTTGGATGCCCTTCACCTGGCACACTTTTCTCTCCCAGCTGATGAAAACTGACTAGGTGCCATGCAGCCTGACCACTACAGGACGACCTAGCAGCCCTAAGATCTTGTTTCCTAGATCCTGGCTGAATGTTCTAATGAAATATTCAGGATACAAACTTAAGTATGCACCCTGTATGTTAAGTATGCAAACTTTTTTAAGTGCTAATTAAGGACTATGTTTCCAGGAATTTTTCCTCAAAAGTGTGCACTATATGCTTTAAAGTGGATAACTGACTCCTACTTATAGATTTCTAAAAGTAAAATTGTTTCAGAAGATTTTTGCCTTGGATTGAAAAGAAAGACGTTTTCTTTTCTTGAAGCACTTTTTATAGTTGTTTTCTTAAATGTAGCGGAGTTAACTCCAATCGGTAAACTGTGCCAGGCCCTTTGATTGGTTCTAGTGTAGGGAATAGATTATGAGAGAAGGTGCCTCACATCAGGAATTATTCAGAAAATCTGCCTACTGTTATCCTTCTTTTTTTAAGGTGTGTGTGTGTGTGTGTGTGTGTGTGTGTGTGTGTGTGTGTGTGGTGTGTATGCAGGGTCTCAGTAGGCAGCTCAGACTCATAATGATCCTTCTGATTTCTGCCTCCCTAATGCTGGGATTACAAGTATGTGCCACCACACCTAGATTCCATCGCCAGCTCAGTGCACCCAGCAGCCCGGCCAGAGTTGCACGTGGTGCCAGGGATTGAACCCTGACCCCTGCACTCACCTAAGCAAGCACTCAGTCCACTAAGCTATATCACTGGCCCTTCCTTCTTTTTCTAAATAACTTATTACATGTTCATTTTTATAGAACATATCTAGTGTTATGATAATATAATTTGTTTTCCTATTGTTAATACTAAAAGTTCATGCCACTTTCTGCATGTCTTTAGTTATGACAATCATTAAATCCTAAGTCACAAGGTGATATGCAGCCAAATTCATGTGTTTATTTAACTGAAACGCATTATGCTCCTTTTGACTGGGGTTTAGGAAAAGCAAATCTCTTTTTCTTGCAAACTTTAACACAGTCATGTGTTTTGCCATCTGATGAAATTTGCTAGAAGAATCATAGAAATTCTGTATTTCCTAGGATTTCTCAGTCCCTCTTGTTCCTTTGTTTTGTTTCTTCTCTTTCCTTCCTCTTTTCCCGGTCTCCTATAAAACCCTGTATCTGTATTTCTGCGTAAAGTTGAAAGTTTATGTCCATTCATTAATTAAGAATGGTAAGACAGTAATTTTTTAATAATTACCTTCAACACAACATATTTAAAGCAAAGTCATAATTAGTGACTTTGTGAGTAACTGCAAATCACTACAGGGTGCTATTAAAATCTTGTCCTTCTGTATACTTCACTTTCTGCCTATAAAAATGATCAACAAATAAATAAACTTAACCATAAATACATAAAATTATTCATCAGTAATTGTATCTCTAGTTCATAGAGGAAATATCAGAAAATGTGAGGAAATGAGTCACAAATATGAGCTAGATTTAGATATTTGTATGAAGTGTGTTTTAAATTGCAAATAATCAGCTATGAAAATTTTCCAAACAGGGGCAACCAGATAGCTCAGTGGGTTAAAGCACCTGTTTAGGCAGGTGCTGGGACCGGGGTTCCATCCCCAGTTTGCTGTGCCAGCCCCAGCACCAGGGCACCCTGAAACAGCAACTGAGACTGGGCATGATGGCAGGTGCCTGTGATCCCAGTGCTTGGGAGGCTGAAAATAGGAGGATCACTACGAGTTCTATTTCTGTAGTGAGACCCTATATACCCTATTGACCCTGTACTAAATGCATTAAAAAAATTATCGAAACAAAATTCCCCTTGCTATATAACTCACATAGTTCTAGTAAGTTAGACTTTTGCCCTTATTATATCTAGAAGGTAAAAATGCATCATCACTAAAACTCTTCTTAATAACTATCATGAATCAAGATGCAGATATATGTCACCTCAGACAACTGGGCTAGCTTTAGCTCGTGAGCCAGCATTAGAATCACACAACATGCTGATCCCCAGCATCTGGTGTAGGACTGTAAGCAAAAGCACTGCTATGTCAATGCTCCTGAAGAATCAGTTGATGTTCCTCAGTTAACCTTAGAAGAATAATATAGTTCACTCTATTTTCCAAACTTAAGCATTTCAGTAAAGGTTTTTCCTTCCTTCTAGCACTCTTTCTTTCTGTGTGTGTGGTTGATGCTGAGCTGATGCAGAACGCTATTCACTCAGCTCCTATTTCAACCACCAGTCGTGTAAACATAGACTTTTCATCAGGCTCATGACAGGTGCTGCACATGCAAAAATAAGTAAGATCTGGAGCATTCAAAAACTTAGCATACAATTTCTAAATAAAAGTTGCTACTATTGCAAGGTGTTACATTAACATGATATTATATTATTTAAACTGCTATATAAATTGCCTTTGTTCAGTTGTTTCTTACTTCGTTATTCTGGTAGAATAACACACAGGTAGGTGCCTGGGTCCATCTGTGGTTTGTTATATATATTCATCTAGATACAGTGTGTGCCCTCCTAAACCCATACATTGAGGTCATAACTCCCAATCCAAACACACTAAGAGGTAACTATTGGAGGGGATACAGAAGTAAGAGCTGTCATTAAGGACCCCTGGTGTCATGTTAGCAGACTGTTGTAGTCAGGGCTTACAGAGGAAAAGATTTAATAGAGGATGCATCATTTATAGGCTGTTTTGTAATATTCACCAAAAGTGGAATTCGAAAGAGTGCAAGAGACCTGTTCACACACTGGAGACCCAAAGACTCCAGCAGAAGGCCTGGATCCCATGGCAGTGTCAAGCCTGGGGCCATCTGGAGGCCTAGAGCCCACCACTGTGTCTCATGCAAGTCTGTGTCAAGGATCTGCACTGGGAAGCCACAAAGTCCAGTGTTGGGAAACAGAAAGTCTGTGCTACCAGGCTGAGGCATCTGCACTGGGCCCACGAAGGCATGTTCAAAGTAAGGAGCTTAGCCCCCCAAAGAGAACCACAGCCACCTCTGAGCTCCTCTGCTGATGACAACAGCAGAGTTCATAAGTTCAGGGCAACAAGCTTATCCAGGAGAACCAACAGCACGCCATCTTCCCTCCATCTCTCTTTTCAGGGCTGTTGGCAGCAATGCACATAGGGACCCTCCACACCAGCACCACACTGACTCCGTTCAGCTGGGTGGGTTACACGTTGACCGTTGGTGAAACCACCACATGGAGGTTTAGGACAGCCTCACATGGAGGACAAAGAAGAAGACGTGTGCCTGTGAATGGAACAGCAGGGCCTCCCCAGACACCGAATCTTCCAGCTCTTTGATCTTGTGCTTTGCATCCAAAGAACTATGAGAAATAAGGTTTTTGTTATTCATAAGCCACCCCGCATGTGTTTTTGCATTGTAGAAACCCAAGCAGGCTAAGAGAGTGTGTGCATATATGTATGTATGCGAAGACAACTGTGTGAATTATTCAACTTGTTTTTAAGGATTCATCTTGGAAGCTTGTAGAAAACCAGGAAGTTTGATATATTAAATTACACAAAACCAATCAAGCAACCTAGGATGGTACTAGTAAATTAAAATAGGGGAGGTATGACTGAGTTATGGGTAATGCAATAATAAATTAATAGTAGGTTGCTCTCATAAAATTCAGTATTATTGTAGTCATTTTATTTGGATACATAATCAGAATGTGACACAAATCCATTGTAAAATCCTTGCTCAGAATAAGGATTAGAACACTTAATAAAATTAAATTAATAGTTGAACTTGGTCAAGTTTATACATATGCTAATCAGTGAAAATTCCCCTAGAAAAATAAGAAAGTACTCTAAAATTTATGTGATGCCCATATTTCACCTGAGGAGCTTCCTTTATACAATATAAGGCAGAGAAAATGACAGTAGAATGAAAATAATTTTCTTTTTTCTATTTGTGCAGCATCAATATTATAAAACCTGTGTCCACTTTTTCTTGAAACAGATCATACTGTCACCTCACCTGCATCTTATACTTAGATATAGAGAATGAATTGTTTTTACTGTATGAACATTATTTAGTTTTCCCATTACTGAAATATGTCAAAGGAGAAAATAAAGGCCAGTGCGGTGGTATGCCTGAGCAATCTTAATGCTTACAAGGATTGGTAGAAGGATCGTAAATTTTATAGGAGAAAAAGAAAGAGAAAATAGACAGAGAGAGAAAGAGAGAGACAGAGACAGAGACAGAGACAAAAAGGGAGAGACAGAGAGGGAGAGGGAGAGAGAGAAAGGATATTGTGAACATTATTGTGGCCCTGCCACGGTTTGTGACTATAAGGGAATGTCTCATTACTTTCTTTATGCTCAATTTTGTTCAATTTGCTCCTGAGTTTTTCTAATGTATTAAATCTCCATATCTTGACTTTTAAATGGAATACTTTTGTCAAAGATGACATGCTATGTTATCATTTATTTTTACTTAAGTGTAAAATTATCATGGTAAAAAAGAAAACAGCGAGCATGTGAGGTACATTTTACAATTGTCCCAGGACATAGGATTGTCCCAGGTGTAAGTAATATGTGTAAGATTCTCACAAGTTGGACAAAAATATAAACATTTCTAAGAAATAGGGAAATTGCCATCTGTGAAATATATTTTTCTGTGTGGTGGTGGCTGTCAAATGTGAACATTTACTGCTTTTCATTACATTGCAAAGAGGTAACTTTCCTATTTATAACCTGACTATATTTCTTACCTTCACCTTATGAGTTAGACATGCTTTTGGATTGAGAATGAAGCAAGTAATGGCTTGCATGGGATTTATCCTCCAACAAGAACAGATGAAGAAGGAGATCCTAGAGAAAACAAAACATGATGAGGAGGAAAAGACCAGCAGCATCAACTGGGTTGTGAGGAAAGGCCTTTGAAGAGATAGCAAGATGAAATAAGTAAGGGAGCAATCACGGGAACAGCCAGTCACGGTATAGACTACAAATCAATACACTGCAGTACGTATATTTTAAGAGATCACGTCTGTTGACGTGCGTAAGCTGAGTCATGTTGTTGGGCTCCTGGGAGAGCACTGTTTTACAGCATTTACTGAGCCTATATCCATGCAGAGAGAGTCCATCAGTAAAATAACCATTAACTATTAAATTCCTACTGCGCACGTATGTCTCCATAGATTCTAAGTGTTACATACAAATCAACACGTGAACAAGCGAGCATAATATGATTTTTTGTAGTTAATTATTGAAATTGCACATATCATGGGAATAATTGAAGACACAGATAAGTAATGTACAGTAACCAAATAGGGGAAATAAACACATTCATCTCTTTAAATTTTCTTCAAAAATAACGCATTAATAAAGTATATTTAAAAGATAATAGGCCTGGGGAGATAGCTCCATGGCACAAGTGCCTGCTTGGCAAGTGTAAGGTTGTGAGTTTGATCCCTGGTCCCGCCAAAAAAAAAAAAAAAAAAAAAAAAGATAATAGTGTGAAATGTCAATGCATATATGCATTATGTGGTAAGCAAGTATCCAAAAATGAGAACTGGACTGGGAAACTAGCAAGAGGCCCTTAGAGAAAACCCTGGAAAAAGAACATGATTTAGATTTCCTATTTATGGGCCTCAGAATTGCTGAGATGGGCCCATGGAACATCCCCAGCATTCCCACTCATTCTTTTATGTACCCACCCTTACACCTCTTGATCACACTGGAGACACTTAGGGGAACTAATTTCATGGTGACAAATGGTCATCTATCTGCCTCAACTAGGCCTCATTTACATGCATTTGCATGACAGCTTTGAGTTTCCCAAGGCCCCCGTGCACTTTGGCTGCCATGTTTGTTTTAAGGAAGACCAGGTAGTACAAAAATTCTCCTTCATAATTGAGGACAGAGATTCAGAGTTGACAGGAGAGAAACCCCGTGCTCCTCCATTCCTATCATCCTCAGTCTTTTCCCTGCAAATTCTGGAAAAATACAAGAGAAACTATCCTGAAGCTTGCTCCGGTCAGCATCTGGAGAGCTGCCTCCTGTTCCTTCCCAAGGGTGCGCTTCCATTCCTGCCAGGTGCCACCTCCGGCTCTGTCCACCTGAGGTTCTCCGAAGTATGCCGTCCTTTCAGACAGCTTTGTTTAGAGTGTATTGCGCACACGCTATGGTCAACATGCTTTCAGGGAACTGCTACTTTCTGACTCTGAGTTGTATTCTGTGGAACTCTACAGATTTCTCAGGGGGAAACCAAGAGTCAACTCATCCAACACAGGTTATCACCCAGCCCAGGAAGCTCTCAAATTTCCAGTAACATATATACTGATATACACTGATCAAATTAGGGCATTTCTCCTCACATTTCTGTGTTTGGAAACGTCAAGTATAAATACTTCTTTTGGATATTTGTAGAATATAACGTATGAAAATTCTATACATAATATAAATATATAAATATAATAAACACACATATATGTATATAGAGAGATCATGAGCTATAATCATCCCATAGTTCTACAACACACTAAAATTTACTCTATGTTACTGTGTTATGGTCCTATTTAAAATTTTTATTTATTTATTTTATACACAGTCTCGCTATGTATTTATTTTTATTTTATTTTATTTATTTATTTGGTACAGGATTTTGCTACTCAGCTTAGACATATAGTGACCATCTTGTCTCAGCCTCGCCAGAGGTGAGATTATAGGCATGCTCCACCATGCACGGTTTCAATAATGCCCAGCATGGCATGGTACTGGTGACTGAACCTGAGTCCTTGCACTTGACAGACAGGTGCTTTGACCACTGAGCTATCTCCCAGCCCAGTGTTATAGTGCTTGTTATCCACCCTTTCTGTATTCTCATTTCCCAGCCCACTTCTATGTACTCTAAGCACTATTCTACATTCAAATCAAAATGTTTTAGCAGCTGTATAATAGAATATACACATTTGGATTTCTGTGTATGATTTATTTCATCCTCCAGTCCTGCAAATAATAGAGTACTGTTCTTCTTTATAGCTGAAAATATTTCACGTTTACAGGAAATCCATTCATGTTATGGGAATCCAGGTTGATTACATGTCTTAACTATTGTGAGCCATATGGTAATAAACCATATTATTAAGGTGCATGTCATTTTAATAATCACATACCATGTATGTTCACTCCAGGAATAACCCCAGGGTTTTACAGCCTACCAATTTATCCATAGAGGTCCAACATTAGACACTTGAGAAAGGACAGCATCTTCAGTAAGTGGCACTGGGAAAACTGAGTACATGTAAAATATTTAAACTTTTTCCTTTTCTCCAAACCTACGTTAAAAAAACAAATCAAAGTATGGCCAAATAAATCAAGGAATTAAAGCACTTGTAAGCAGGTGCAGGGGCTAGGGGTTCAATCCCCAGGCCTGCTATGCTGGTCCCATCCCTAAGGCACACTGAGATGGCAATTGAGACTGGGCATGGTGGTGCACGCCTGTCACCCCAGCACTCAGGAGGCTGTAAATAGGCGGATCACTATGAGTCCAATCTAGTAGTGAGAGCCTGAACACCTTGTACACCTTTCCCTAAAATACAAGTAGTAAATAAATAAAGTATGAAAGGCTTAAACATAAAATCTGAAATTGCAAAACTACTATATTAAAAACAGAAGCAAAACATTTCAGGACAACAATATACATAACATTTTGGATATAAATTTAAAAGCTCAGGAAACAAAGTTAAAACTAAACCAATGAGTTTATATCAAACTAAGATCCTTCTGTACATGACCAGGAAATGACCAAAGGAGGAGATGGTGTACACAGTGGGAAGGATCTGCACTAAACTATTCAAATGACAATGGACTGAAATCTAGAATACACAAGAAACTCAAAAATACTCAAAAGTAAAATAATCCAATTTAAAATGAAAATATGACTAGAATTTTTTCAAAAGAAATCTACATGACCTAAAATTAATGAAAAATCCTCAAAACCATTATCCATTCAGAAAATTCAAATCAAAACCGCAATGAGATATGATCTTCTGTTAGAGTAGCTATTATCAAAAGGTAAGAATAACATATCCAGGTTAAAAAAATACAGAGAATAGGGAACTTATATGATATTGATAAGAAAGTAAATTAGTACAGCCATCATGGAAAACAGTGTAGAGCTTCCTCAAAAAATAAATAAATAAAAATGAAGTAAAATCCAGAAATCCCATTAGTAGGTATCTATGCAAGATAAACATTGTCAATATATTGAAATGATATCTAAATTTCCATATTTATTGCAGCATTGTTGACAACAATTGAGAAGTGAAAATTATCTGGGTATCCATGAACAGATACATGGTTTAAGACAGTGCAATGTGTTTATACAATAACATACTCTTCAGTCATAGAAATAATGAAATTATGTATTTTTGACAACATGGGTAAAACTGAAGATCATTAAGTTAATTGAAATAAACCAAGCTCTATAATTAATTTAACATAAAATTCACTCATGTATTGATTTTGGAAAAGTTTATTCTATTCTCTTATAGTTTCTACATTTTTAATATAGAATTCTAATGTTTTTATAACATATGAATCCATCAATATTTTATATATTTAAGCTGTTGTTCAATATAAACTCATTCTTATCAGCCCTTTTCAGACTGAAAAATACTCCAAATAGGTTTTAAATTTTATACAACTGCTATTATTACATAAGTAATTTAAAGGCTAATTACAATTTAAGAAACAATTAGTAACAAATAATTCATAAATTATATGTTTCCAAATTCTTAAGGGAAATCCTAATTCCTCTGTTAGTATTGTTTAAACAGATTGGGAATGGATAAATCAAGGAAAATTTATACATGAAATTAAGTATATATATCTTCATATAAGGACACCCTAAGTAAATTCATGTCTTTTTCTTTAGTCTATTCCTGAAGCAAGTTGTCAAATATGTGCTCAAATGCCAATTACAGACAAATTATTTTCTGTAACTCAGATAGTAAGAAAATATTTTCTGCCATTTCTGGTTAAATAGACTTGGTGTTGCAAGTTTCAAAATTCTTGTAATAGATAATCTTTAACCATTGTGATATATTGCAAAGTAGATGAAGAATGTTATGTAACAACAAAATGTTTTTGACTACATAGTACATATTCCTGTATTTCTTTTTAAAAAGATATAATAATTGTGATGCTTTATTGTGTTACAATGGCAAGAATTTTGACAAATAGAAAACTCAAGATGTTCAAATTTATCTCGTAATTTTGAGATCAGTCAGAACTGTATATCTGGGAAATGTGCTACATCTTTCAGCTTTTTAATTCATCAGAAGACAGAAAAAGGATTGTACGTCTTGTTAAGTTTTAAATTCTAGGAAATTTAAATTATACCATAAAACCTACCATCACTTCAATAGCCACTTCAATCATTTTTGAAAACTATCTGCATCGGTAGCAAAGGAACTTTACTGTCTTTCAATCACATACGACAGAGCTTGCTGAATGAACACTGGCAGTGCTATTAGCGTTTGCTCTTACACTCAAGTACAAGTCGGCTCCGCTTAGCTCCCTGCCTGCAGAAGCCAGAAATGAATGCACACTTAAAAGGGTGCCATAAGTTAATTAGAGTGGAATTAGAAGGCAAGTGGGTAATTTGGGAACCTAAGAATTGCTGTACCGAATCAGAGCAATGGTTCTCCCGGCTTAATATCCAGCCCCCAGCAGCTGTACTTGCTAGTTTCTTCAGTTTCCAAAGAAAAGAAAGAGCCTCCATAACTGTCCTGGACAAGCACACCATCTGTGATCTGGAAAAATCTTCTTCTTGACCTCTCTCAAATAGCACCCTACAGTAAGAACTTTCTGTCCTAGAATGACATTAGTTCAGCTTGAATAGCTCTGGTTATTAATAATCCTTATTAAACCATTTAATTCCTTCAAAAAATCAACTAGCTATTTATCTCTAAGTTCATCAAGAGACTATTTATCTCTAAGGTTCCTGAATCCATGGCTAAGTATGCTTGCTTGTAGAAGAAAATGTGAATTTATGGTGCTTAGTTGATATAAGTCCTTCATGGTAAAATGAACTACACTGGGTAAATTTCTGCACTTGTTTCCAAAGTCAACCATGATGAGAGGCTTTTTCCAACATCTTATTTCCTGCAAAATTTCTTATAACCAAATGCGTAATTATGAGTACATAATTTCTATTTATTAGTAATCTGCAGGTGGTACATGAATAATGAAAAATTTTACATGCAAAACGTTTAGAAAGTTCACTTGGAATTTTTAAGGTGGAATGAACTGAGAAAAGGAATGAATTACTCATCTTTATCACTTTAGTCTTCTGTCTGTGGTAGAACTCCCTGCACCTAGAGTATGCATTTTTTAAAAATCATTCTGAATTCTCCAAGTCAGCCCAGGGTACACTTTCCTTTCACCCTTCCTGCTGCCTCAGGGAAGACCCCAGTGAGCCCCTTCAGGTGTATCTAAACGTCCCCTTCAAACTCCACCCTGGGTAAAAGGCTATGAAACCTCAGCTTCCCTTTGTTCCAGTTGAGAGAATTTCTCAACTTCCCCACATTCTGTCTGCATCAGTTAAGATAAATATACAGCTACTTTTTCTTAGTTCAGTGAGAAGAAATATTTGTACTTACAGTGTTTAGACAAGATATCATGTCTGCATCTTGTACTCTGAATTACTACTATACAGACAACAAAATATGAAATGTATTAATTATTGTAACTATCCTACTAGTCTGTTTTGAAACTGTCTCATTGCTGTTTCTTTCTTATTAAAATTAATAATAATGTCAGAAGCTGTTGACTTGAGCCTTTTATAGCTCAGCATATTAATATGCTGATAACCCACTACTATTATGGACTATTGGACTATACATGCAACTACTTTCTCTTAGTTTAATGAGAAGAAATATTTGTACCAACGGTGTTTAGAAAAGTTATCATCTTGGCATCTTATACTCTGAGCAACTACTATGAAGACAACAATATCCGTTGTTTTAATTGCTATGTCTGTCCTATTAAGGTGTTTTGAAAAAATCTCATTGTTATTTCTTTCTTATTTAAATTTTAAAAAATTAAAAATGGGAAATAGAAAAAAATTAATAATAAAAAAACAAGATAATAAAACTGTTTTCCCTTTCTCTTTCTGTTTGTTTCTCTGCTGTACCAGGAAAAAAAATCTGATATATATATCAGATTGTTTAATTGCTTATTTGCTTGTGTTTTTGTTTGCTTGCTTGCTTGTTTTCTGAAATAGGACCTTATTGTGTACTCCAAGTGGACCTTGAACTCCCTGTGCTGTGTCTGGTCTTTGGAACTCCAGTTAGTCTTGCCTCTGCCTTCTGAGGACCAGGATTACAAACATGATCCAAGCCATCCTGCCTTCCTCGTTTAGTTCTAGGCTTATTCTGCTCCCTTCACCAAGCCTTCTTCATTTGCCATTGTGGATAGGCTCCTTGTCTCTTCTCTTGTTCTCTTTCTCTTTGTAATCTCCTTTTAAGCAGGTAGTGATTTTCACAACTCTGAAAATTTGGGTCCTTTTGTTCAGTCCTGATTTAGAGTATCTTGTATCTTGCATGGTAGCTGATAGGTTCTCCACGGTGTCACAGAAGAGAAACAGGCAGAAGGAAAGATGGAAAGGGGCTTTATTATAAAGAGAAAGGGGCCTCAATATCTTGGAGGACACAGAGAGAATTTGGGAAGATAAGAAATTCACTGGATTGGAGCAAAGGGAGGCTGAGGTTTTTATAGGCTTTTGCCAGGGTGGGGTTGGGTCAGTGAAAAGGAGTGTGGAACAAGGGAATGAGGTAAATGTCTCTTTTGGTATGCTTTGTTACAATCATGAAAGATTTTGCAGAAATTAAAAAAAAATATTTGCATGCAATAATGTTGTCTTTAAATTTTAATTCCTACAATTTTGATTTTACTAACAAAGTTCATCAAGGTAATTAAATAATCAACAGGGTTCACTTATCTGACACCATCAAACTAGATCCACATTATTTTCTGATTGCTTAACATTTCTTACTAATAATTTTAGAGAACAGTATTTTTTTTATAACAATGATTTCAAACCAATGCTAATTTCTCTAATTATTTAGACACCCGAATGGCACCCAGAGAAACAGTGCAGCATGGCCGGTCTTCAACAGTATTGAACAGAAGTACCTGACCTTGAACACAGAATTGCCAAAAGTGCACTCTAAGCTCCGTGCTCAACAATGCCGGTTTTGGAGACTATTTTTCCCCAAAGTCTTGGAAATGACAGGTGTGTACGTGAGAGGAAGAGTACATGGATTTTAATATTTTCTTTAACAGGTTATGATTATACAAAAGCAGAACTATTAAAAATATTATTTCAGTGACATTGTTAATGTACGTATCTGTGACTTTAAAGTTACTTGATTCAGTTGATATAGTAATAAAAAGTACATTATCTTTATTTCATTTTATTTCTTATACATGACTTCGTACCATATTCGTAAGATATTTACCTGCATTGCATACTAATAATGCTTCCATTCGTTGTGTGGAGTTGGGGCCTCTACGAACACATTTCAAATTCCGTTTTCCATTCCCTTTCCCTCCTCATCCTCCAACCCCTCCAATTTTGGATTCCCTCCCAACTTGAGAAACATCTACGTATTTGATTCTTGAAGGATCAAGAAATCTATATGGGACCCCACGTGTGATTCAGCCACTCTTCATGGAGTTAATTAATAGATAAGTGGATAGATGCATAGAATAATACTTAGATTTATAAGTATTCAAAAATAGTAAAAGCAAACAGAAATAATAAAATTCTTTATTTGTAGAGAAAGAAGAGCTTCACAATGTATATATTTAAGGATACAATATAAATATTTCAAGTACTCTTGAGTTTGAAATATTTAACTTAGAAAATATATATTTATGAAACATACATCACATATAAAATTTAGTTATATAGTCTGGATGTTACTGTTTAAAAATTAAATAAGGAAACAACGGAAAGTTGGTTCAGATTATCGTATAATTTCAATATTCATACTTGAGTATTCAAGCATATATCAACATACTTTGTCTACTTAGCCATTTGTAACAAGCGACATGTATATCAACCCACTGACTAGCTGTGAAACATCCATCTATTTATAACTCATATTGTTCTTGAGGTATATTTTTAACTTTTATTTTCAAATAAATACAATTGACTCAGTCCTCCGCCATTTTGCGGGCCAGTTCCATCGCTGATGCCGCTATAGTGCTCTGAGATGTGCAGACTACAAGATAGATAACAAAACAAGTGCAGTTGTTTTGAGTTTTCTTGTTTACAGAATTGTGTGGCATGAGTTTCAGGCAACTATGACTGTCTTGGAGCTGCGTTGCATTGTTTAGTAAGCCCTTTGATTATCAGAAATTGCTCAAGCAAAACTACGGCTCTGCGCCCCATCTGTCTGGGTGCCGCGTCTGGCATAGCAGTGCTCTGTGTGCTCCCAGTGTTCTGTGACATAATACTCGTCTAGAAATGGGTCTCTGCTTGGCCTGGCTGAGCAACACTGCAGTCCTTGTGCTGTCTGAGTGTGAATAACAATGAGGTAACCAGTATAATCTGCCAAGAAGTCCAGAGAGATGCCCTTGAGCACCCCGGACTACATACTCATAACCTGTACTTAGAATGTTTTTAAATAGAGGGATCCTAATTTGAAGGAAAATAAGTCAAGAAGAAGGAAAGTGATTTTTTTAATGACTTACAAATTTTAAGCCGGAGTCTTTCTGATTTTAGCATGAGTGATTTATGACAGTTTATTGGTCACTAAATTAAATTTATATTCCAGGAATTATGGAACATAGGTCTCAGAAGTCTCTACCCACAAACTTATCTGCCACAAACAGATTGATCAAATAAACCCCAAAGATTTGAGCCAACTGCTGCTCTTTCAGATAATGCTTCACAACTTTTTAAGTGAAACATTATGAGCTGTATAGAAAAACCACAAATGTCTCTGCTCTGGGACTATGAGAAGGTCAGTTCCAGTGTGGTTTGAAAACATGTTTTTATTTGAAAACTATCTTTCTTTCAAAAGATTTTTGAAAAGTTTCAAACTCCCAGAAAGATTTTTATAGTAAATAAAAATGATTTATTTACTCTTAAAAGGTTTTCATACTAAGTATATTTTATATGTTTCAAATAAATGCAATGTAAGAGTATTGTAAATGTTTATTCACGGGCAAAATACTGCTAAAATGTAAATAAACAAAACTAACATGAATTTGCTTGTTTTTATATACAATTGGTAGGTTAGATTAGAAACATATTTTGATATACATTATTACTATTATTATTATTTTATGTATTCAGTACAGGGTCCCACTATACAGCTCAGACTTAGTGATCCTCCTGTTTTCAGCCTCCCCAGTGCTGCGATTATAGGTGTGTGCCACCATGCCCAGACTTAATTTCTGGCTCACCACACCCCAGGAGTGGGATCGGCACAGCCTTTGGACCAGGGATCGAACTGGGTTCCTATGCTTGCCTAAGCAGGCACTTAGTCCACTGAGCTATCTCATTGACCCTTACACTTTATATTTTTTATATAACAAGTTTTTAAATATTTTCATCGTTTAAGTTTTAAAAGTTGGTGGTACTCAGATGTCTTCGGATAAAACTTAGAAGATATTTAAAGGTAGCTCTTCAAATGAAAAATTCAAGAGAATTACTATTGATCAGGGTTTTGTTTTTTGGGGTTTTTTGTTTTTTGTTTGTTTGTTTGTTTTTGCGGTAGTTGGGTTTGAATTCATGACGTTGCACTTGCTAGGCTGGCACTCATGCCATGGAGCTATATCCCCAGATTCAGCTATTTATTTTAAGGTTTTTTTTTTTTAATTCTTAATTTGATACAGGGTCTCACTACACAGTTCCAATTCGAAGTGCTCCTCCTCTCTCAGCCCCCTCAGCTCTGGGATTACACATGTGAGCCACCATGCTTGATTTCTGGCTGGCACAGCATGTGATACTGGGGATTGGACGCAGATCCTTGAACTTGCTAGCCTGGGGGCTTAGACTGCCAATCTATCTCCTCAGTCCATTGGCTGGTTTTTTAAAAGTAGAAAACTTAAGATAAAGTCACAAAAATTATGAGAAATACTTAGTCATACTTTATACCTTGGAGAAAAGTAAGCATTTTCAAATAAAATGTTTTTAAGACTAATTTAAACATATCACTTCACAACTGCACTTCTAAGTTATTCTTTAGCCCATGCCCATGCTGATATTGCACGTACCTGCAAGCAAGAAAATGTGCAGTCTTTGTTTAAAATATTCCAATATTGAGGTTTTCACTAAGAATGTCTCAGCATAGTTCATATTTCTTTGAAAAAAAGAAAAAGCAAAAGAAGTAGATAAATGACCCATTAATTCTCATCATTGATCTAAGATTTTTTTTTTTCATTAAAAATGAAAGAGGCAGATGCAAGGACTGGGGTTGGATCACAGCATGCTGTACAGGCTCCATCCTGAGGAGCACACTGAGATGGCTACTGAGACTGGGCGTGGTGGTGGTGTGTGCCTGTAACTGTAGTGCTTGGGTGGCTGAAAACAGGAAGGTCGCTATGAATCAGATCTGTGTAGTGAGATTCTATAAACCCTGTACTAAACATGAAAAGAAAGAAAGAAAGAAAGAAAGAAAGAAAGAAAGAAAGAAAGAAAGAAAGAAAGAAGGAAGGAAGGAAGGAAGGAAGGAAGGAAAGAAAGAAAGAAAGAAAGAAAGAAAGAAAGAAAGAAAGAAAGAAAGAAAGAAAGAAAGAAAGAAAATAAGAAAGAAAGAAAGAGAGAACTGACTGGACTGACAGAAGTCTACAATCTCAGCACTTAAGAGGCTGGGGTTAGAGGATTGTTGGGAGTTTGAGGCCAGCCTGGGCTATAGTCAGGCCAATCTGAACTATGCAGTGAGATCTTGTATTAAAGGCAAAACAAAAACCAAAAAGTAAATTAAGAGAGTACATTCATTTAAAGAAATTATTTGATCTTCATCTTATGCTAATAAAGAAAACATTGGATACAGTGGTTCTTCCACTGACCTTTAAAAAATTAATACAACAATGTTACTTGCCAACAATGAAATCATGTGCTCTTCATATCATGTTATCAAAGACAAATATTAGGCGCAGTCCTTCCTCCACTGATCTTTAAATAAAAAACAGAACACTGTTGCTGGCCAAAACTGATGAAAACTAAATATAAATTTCTGAACTCTCAACTCTGGTACTTTTTGAGTTGGATACTTTGTAAAATATTTTACCATTATTTCACTAACAAGAGTAAGAATTAAAGATGAGAAAGTAGAACGTTGGTCAGGAAAAAATGAAATTAATTTTTATTATCTTAACTCCTCAGAATCCTCCATCCATCATTAAAAGAAAAACAAATAGAAAGCTGGGATAATTTGATTATTTCAGTTTGCTGGTACATGAAGTCTTCATAATGCCTCACCTGAGTTTACAGTAGTTCCCTTTCCCATCTTACTCTGTTCATTTTATAACAGGAAAATTAATAAGGTTATGTTCTACTACCTAGAGTTACGCTGTCCCTCATCAATTTCATAACTGCTTGTATTAGTTACATTCTTGCCACTGGGATGATGTGCCTGATACTATTTGAAACAAGAAGTTTATTTTGGATTCTGCTATCAGAGAGTTCAGCCAACATTTCACTGGCTCCAAGAAAGAAACAGCATTTCCTACAGGCCTGGCGTTGGAAAAGTGTTACTTCCTGGCAGCCAAAAAGCAGAGATCTAAGAACAAAGCCAAAAGTTACACTCTCCTCAGTCCTCCTTCTCTATTCTCTGTTCCATCGCTAGCTCCCAGTAACAGCTTCTTCAACTATAGGTGCACCACGGAGTTCGTGGCCTGGTAATCCAATCACCTTCAGAAAGCATCACCTCTGAGCTCACTTGCCAATGATAGGAAAACTGAAAGGGGCTAGGAGACAGAACACTCAGTGAGTGCTCAAAGTATGAACTGTGTTTTAACATTCTGATGCTCAGCACAATTAAATATCAATTTAATCTAATCATTACTAACTTTATCTCAATTAGCAATTTCAGGACAGGGCAGCTTATGTAGTATGCCCTCTAGCACTCTTGCAACTCATATGTTGAAATTCCAACTCCGAAAGTAAGGATGTTATTGAAACCAACACAGAAAGATTTTGTTTTTGTTTTTAGGAGAAGGAGTACTGCTTCTGAACTCAATATTTTCAGTGGGCCTGCTGGCTACACCTGTAATCTCAGCACTCAGCAGGCTGAGGAAGAAGGATTGACATGACTCTGAGGTCAGCCTGGGAAACACAGTTAGGTCAAGGCCACATTGTACTACATAGTGAGACCTTGTCTCATAAAAACAAAACAAGGGCAGGCCTAATACCAGGTTGAGGCACCTGGAAGCAGGTGCAGGGGCCTGGGGTTTGATCCCTGGGCCTGCCATGCTGGCCCTGCCCCTGGGGTGTGTTGAGACAGCAGTTGAGACTGGGCCTGGTGGTGCATGCTGTAATACCAGCTCGTGGGAGGCTGTAAACAGGTGGATCACTATGAGCCCATTCTAGTAGTGAAACCCTGGACACTCTGTAGATCCTTCCTTAAAATAAAAAAATAAAAAAAAAAAAAGCAAAAGTCAATATTTTCAAAAGATGTTTACTAAACAAAAACACATAAGTATTTATTACATCAAATAAGAACTTCTCCTAATAGTAATTACCCATAAATCTATATACATAAAAAAAAAGGAAACCAATTTCTGAACAATTAACGTCTTTGGTGGGTTTGGTTGGACTATCCTTCCTCAGAAGTTAACAGTCGTCTCACGTCTCTCAATGTTTCGGGACATGTCATCACATGTCTAACAAGATACCTGGTAGCGAACCATAGGATACCTCCCATTTTCTGATCAATGAATTGCCTAAGTCTTTATGGTCTTCACAGAACTCATCCTCTTCAACCGTTCTCCTAGGAATCGTTTTAGTAGTTAGAGTTACACAAATAAAAATGACAGAGCCTGCTTTCTCCAGACAGCGGCTGAGGTCAGATTCCAGGTGCGTGGAAAGCTTTTAAGAGAAGGAACCTGCGTTGACTCTTATTAGGAAAGCAAAGCAGAGAGAAACTGGAGAAGCAGGGGCCGAAGACGAAGTGCTTGGGTGGCCCGCGACAGAATTTAAATTCTTGCTTGTGCAAAGCCATTTAGTAATTTTAAATGCAAGTCTGACATGTTCTGAGTATTGATTCATGAATGTATTAGCTTTTCCCGCACAAAAGAGTTTCTCTGTCTAGTTGCTTTAGAGTTTCTAGAAATATTCCAAAGCACTGACAAAATAATTTCCCTGGTGAGACCATAGTTCTCATTTAAATAGTTACTGGTTGCTTTGTACTTTGTATCAAGAATATGCTAGCTTCTCTTATTTTCAATTTATTTACTTGTATATTATGTTTTCATGTTTACTTCATCTGTTACTTAAAAAGTGTTTACATTAATGTCTGACTTGATTGTTTCCATGCCTGTTTTTCATATGAACAATTGTTTTTTCTTATATTTATATTTATACTCTGTACTTGTCCCTGTCCTTTTACCTTATTATTATTTTACATATATTATCACTTCCCTTATTATTTTTGTACTATTTATCTCACACATATCATTAGAGTGCCACAGGCAGAAGCAACACCCAAATAGCATTTGTTTACTGTTAATATAAAAGAAAACAAGGGTACTTTTTCATTCATGCTGGTTCACACTTCCTCATTAAAACTTATTAAACTATAATGTGCTACAACAATCTTTCCAGTATATTGCAGTCCCAAAACAGTGATACAGTATCACTAGAAAGAGGAACAAATAATAATATTAACAAATCTCTTTGTACTAGTTAGAATGCTTTGTAAAAAAATAAATAAATAAAAGAGAACATCAAGGGTTAGCCTATTCAGTTTTACTTTCTTTCTCTTTAATTTTTTCCTTCTGTTTTTCTCTTGTACTGGGAACTGAACATAAGACTTTCAGGGACCTGCATCCCCAGTCATTTGTTTTGTTTTAATGTTTACAACAGGGTCTTGCCATGCAGTCAGTTGCCCATACTGGGCTCAAACTTGGCCCCTCCTGCCTCAAATTTCTCTTTTTCCACTTAATAGAAGTGGCCAATATTTTATCTTTATATTTAGAGTTAACTCACCACTTTCTTTTTAAATATTCTACATATATCTTCCCTCTCAGTCATGCAAACCCCCATTCTGCTTCCTTTTGTCTAAGAAATATGTACACATGTGGGATAGTGAGTGATGCTTATATCAGTAGGATACTTGTGCACATGCAGATGTCACTGAGCATGAAGAGAAAGACCTTTCTCTTGTTGTTTTTCTTTTTATGAAGTAATTTAAAGTAGATTATATAGGTCTGGTGAGATAGCTCAGGGGATAAAAGCGCCTACTTAGGCAAGTTTAGGCAAGAGCAGGGACTGCAGATTGATCCCCAGCACCACATGTTGTGCCAGCCCCACTCCAAGGCATGCTGAACTGCCCACTGAGACCAGGAGTGGAGAAGCACGCCTGCAAGCGCAGAGCAGGAGGATGCCCAGGAGTCCCAGCTGGGCAGTGAGACCCTGTACCATAAAGTGGGTTCTTCTTCCTTGATGAGTAAATTCATACCAAATCTAATTCAATGCCCTTAGTAATTGAATCTTTAAGATTATAAACTAAGGGTTCACGATGTAGCTCTGCAGCACAGCACGTGCTTGGCAAGTGTGAAGCCCTGAACTGGATGCCTGTGGCATTCCAATAATATATGTGAGACAAATAGTACAAAAAATAATAAGATAAATGTCAATATGTGTAAAAGAATAATAAGGTAAAAGGACAGGGACAAGTACAGAGTATAAATATAAATACAAAAAAAAATGAGTATATATAATTGAATTTGCATTAAGAATACAGCCTATAAAAATTTGCATTTTTGAGCATTCTGACTTTGAGCTAAGATATAATTAGTTCTAATTAGTCAACTAGAGAGCAAATAAATATTTTTTGTTTTCTTCAAATTGTAACTGAATTGAATATTTCTGGTCAACTTTAATCCCTTTGTAATGTGTAACCATATTTTAACTAAGTTACATGGTTTTGTTACTAATATTGCTGATGTGATAATAAAGGAAAGATAGGGGCCCGGCGGGATGGCTCAGTGGTCTAAAGCCCCTGCTTGGGAAAGCTTGGGTGGCTTCAGGGACCGCGGTTCAATCCCCGGCACCACATGCTGCGCCAGCCCTGCCCTCGGCGTGGGCTGAGCTGGCCATAAAAATGAGTGAACAAACAAATAAAGGTTCTGAAACAAGAAAAATAAATAAGTAAAATAAAAAAAATTTAAAAAAAATAAATAAAGGAAAGATAGTTTCCAGACTAGAATTCTTGTTTTTAGTTTTTAGTTTTTAGTTTTCAGTAATAAGCAAGCTAATCAAAGTGAGGAAGAAGATAGGAGATAGAAAAGAAATGGAGGAGAGAGTCTTTTAAATTTGAGTCATTTTAGCATTCTCAAAGCTTTTTAGCATTTATTTATTTCTTCAGGTTTTTATTAGAAAATATGTAAATGTCTCACATTTTATTGTATCAGTCAGTACTTACAACATTTTTTTTAAAAAAAAGAAAGTATTCAGGTTAATAGAACATCTGTGTACTAGAAAGTTTTTCAGAAGAATAAATGCATAGATATTTCATTGACACACAAAATAAATTTAAATTTGTATCAACCAGTATATTTGGTACTATTCTATGAACACAAAAAAAGACATAAATTACATTCCATGAATATAAACATTCTGAGTTTAAATACTAAATTAGCAATTATTTGTTTGTTCTATCAAAAATTTTGCTATTTTTGAAATTTAGATTCCTTATTGTGTTGGGCTGCGAAATAGCTCTGTGGAATAAGTGTTTGCCTGGCAAGTGCAATCCCTGGTACCACAAAAAAAAAAAAAAAAAAAAAAAATTCCATAATGTGCAACATTTGAAATATTTAGCTAGCATTTAAAATACCTTAAAAGTAATAATTTGTTATATTTAGTATCTTTATACCTCGGTGGTTTTCAATACTTTGAAAGTTGCATTATTTTCAAAATTCATAATAAATGATCTCTTAAAGGCCATTTTACATGAAAATTGTATGTTTAATGCAAGTTATATTTTCCCAAAGTGTAAGCTTTATAAACATTTCAAATCTAAATGCATATTCAATTATAAATAATGTTTTAATGGTTATAGAATGGTTAAATAATTTGATATTCATATAGTTTTCAATTGGATCACTATATTATTTTTCAAATTAATTTCCTTCACAACTCTTAGCTTTAAAAATTCTAAACTAAAAGTTCTATAATTCAAGCTTCCGCAAACTCCTATGTTCAAGATAGTGCACAAAACTGGAATATTGTTTTTAATCTAATGAGTACACTTCAGTAACTTTAATAATGAAAAGGGAAGAGCTTTAGAAATGTGTGAAATACTTGAAGACTTAAATAAGTGGATCATCTTCTCATTTCATTGTATCTGCTTCTATCAGAAACTTAAGCTTATGGTAGAAGTTTGTAATTTCAGGGTTTCCAGTGTTCACAGTCTTTAACTTACAAGTATACCAGATTTCAGGCTGAGTCGGGTGGTGTAAGCTTCTAATCCCAGCACTAAGGAGGCTGAGGTGAGATTGCCCCAAGTCCAAGGCCAGCTTTGGCTACACAGTGTGTTCAAGACCACTTAAGGTACATAGTGAAACTCCCTCTCTTAAAAAAAAAAAAAGAGAGAGAGAGAGAGAGAGAAAGAAAAAATAAAAAATTCAGGGTTCTTGAAGTGCAAAGACTGCTTTTTTATCTCACTCCTTCATAACAGTTCCTATTGAACATTACTTTCTACTAACACATACATATTTGCAAATTACTTGATAGGTAAGATCTGAATCAGATCTGAGTCATCTTGCTCTTTTACAGAGCAATTATTAAACTCTTTCCACACGATGAACATCTGAAACAACTAAATATTGTTTGTAATTAACATATAGTGTAAGGAGTGAAAGATACATGGAATTTTTGTACATTAAGAAATATGGATATATAAGAATTTTATTAAAGATAATACTTATATAACTACATATATATTAAATATGCAAACACACAAACATATACACACAAATGAGATATGCTATGTAAAGTTGTTTTGTTGAAATGAGCCAGAAGTTTGAGGCCATCCTGAACTGTGAATGCAGTGAGAATGAGTCTCTAAAACCAAAACATGGAGGCTGGCGATAAAGCTCAGCAGCTCAGCACCTGTCTGATGTACTCAAGGTCCCGAGTTGGATTCCTGGAACCCCCCAAAATCTATAGAACCAGAAAAGAAAAAGAAGCCAATTAATGAGAGTCATGCCTATAAATATTCACAGGAACTAAAGAAAATAAAGATAATATAAAGCATAAACTCTTTTTATCATTTAATGTACTGTAATATTTCTTATGTAGTTTATTTTTATTTGCATTGTCAGGTAATGTCTAAAAGTTTATTGAAGTTCACAGGTGAAAATAGAAGGTAGTAACAAAAAATAAAAATGACGCACAGTATACTCGAAGAAAATGCCATCTGCAAACAAAATCATTTTCAATTCATGTAAACAGATTACAGCTTAGATTAATGCAACTTGCTCTGTGTTTTGCAGAAAATATTGATGAGGCTGAAGGAGAGTGGAAAGCAGGATTCCACCGCTGGAACAATTACATGATGGACTGGAAAAATCAATTTAACGACTACACTAGCAAGAAGGAGGGCTGCATGGATCTTTAATTAATAGATTTGCCCTTTATATAGAATGTTCATTTTCTTGTAGATGAAGGTAAAAATATTAGTAGCTCTTTCTCCACCTTCAAAGAAAGCTATTATGTAGCTGTAACAGAAGTGCCAGGAAGGTAATATCGATTGCACACACTTTCCGTTTAGTATTTTACTTAGTATTTCACAATCAAACAGCTAGAACATGTTTCATTAAATTTTGCAATATAAAATTTGACAAATAATTATATGTAAAATAAAATGATGTGCTATGTCTCTTTCCTGAATGATCTAAAATTTTCCTTAAAATATATATTCCTTTTTTTAGTAATATTGGTATTTTCATTGTCATTCATACAAACATATCTATTTAAAATGAACTAAATCTTAAAACACTGGGTCCAACACAATATTGTTTCTTTTAATTAATTTATGAAATGTCAATATGGGTTATTAAAACACACAAGAATTATAGTCCGTTTTGATTTTTATGTGAGGGTGGAAGGGAATACTAAAATAAAAGGCTCAGTCTCTAAGAAACATGAAAACACACTGCTGCCAATGGACACAATCAAGGATTTTCTGTACATAACTCAAAGCCAAACTTACTGGTCATCCAAGGTGGGAAAGTTTGTTCACAATTCACTTGTCGCAATAAGCAGGATGCCGGCATTGTTCATGTAGCAGCTAGTTCTTCTAATTTTTGTTCTCACAAAGTATGTTTTCGGGGATCTTTAATGGTGCTGAGAATGCATAATCCTGTGTCATATGGAAAAAGATTGTATAGGAAAACGAGATCCAGCTTATTCAAAGAAACACATTGGAATGCTGAAAGAATCGCTGCTAACACCAGGAAGGTAACGGAGAGTGAGAAGCTCCAGCATTGTCCACTCTTGGTGCGGCCGCTCCTTGTTAGAAGGGAAGAATTGTGGAGCAAAAGCGCCCATGTACGAGGAGCACTTATCAGAACTGATCTGGATTTGATCACAACTGTCTCTAAAGGAACAGGAACCCTCCGTGGCTCTTTGAGGGATAATTACATTTTTCTTGTTCTTTTTTTTTTTTTTTTTTTTTGGAAAGGTCTGCAGAGTGTTTGGGATCTCATTCTAGATCAGACTCATAGTGATACACCAGCTTACAGCCTCCAAAGAGCTGGGATTACAGGCATGCCACCACCAGTCTCAATTGCCCTCTCAGTGCACCCCGCGGGTGGGGCTGGCAAAGCAGGCCAGGGGATCCAAGCCCTGGCCCCTGAGCCCATTTGCAGGTGCCTTAATCTGCTGAGCTGTTTGGCCAGCACTGAGTGATAACCATTTAAAAAATGTTTAGATGCATTGTTCTAACTCAGTGACCTCAATGCCACAGGAGGAAAAGTAGGTATAAAGAGACAGACATCAGCATATCAGATTTCTTAGAAATTTCCATTTTAAATTTCTTAGAAATTTCCTTAGCAAATTTCCTGCTTCTGAGGGGAGGGAGGGCAGTTAAAATATTGACAATGTGAAAATATTAAAGTCTCAGAACAGCAAAAACTCCTCTGCTGCTGACAGGGTATACAGAGATATAATCATGGTATAAATGCAAAAAGCCATGAGAGCAATCCTTTAATTTTGATGAAATGTTCTGGCACATGTCTCAAAAGTATGACAGGTAATTGTGTCCCAAGACCCCACAGAAGGAGCACAGTGAATGCAGCCCCATCAGGAAATGAGTTCCATCAATTGTTGGCATATTGAAAAATAGTTATATTTTATATATAACTATTACTATTGCTAAATATTTTTATCACAAAAAATGTTTATAAGGGTAGTAAATCATTTACCTTAGAAGGTCTAGAGAAATAGCTCAGTAGAATAAGTGTTTGCCTGGCAAGTGCAAAGTCCTAAATTCAATCCCAGGTACCACGAAAAAGAAAAAATAATTAATTATTTAATAAAATCATTTACCTTAGAAAATACCGTTGTAACTAATTTTAATTTTTCCACAAATCGGCTGCTGGACATTACACATATAAAGCATAAACATTTTAAAGGAAAATCATTCCCACTTAATGTGAAAATAAATTTGATGTGTATCATCACATAATTTCAGCTGTAACCCACTCAGCACAGTGAAGAATGTTATTAACTTGAGTGATGAGGTTGCCTGATGCAGTATATCCACAGTAATTTCAACAGAAATATTTCCTTTATGAAGAGTTTATTTTAAAATGAAGTTTTTATCAGGAAGAAATTTAAATTTTTCTAGTGAATTTAAATAAGGTAAGTATAAACTCCATGTACCATTTAAAACCCTTCAGACTATCAAACAATGAAGATCACCAGATTGTAAAAAAAAAAATGGAACACTGCCGGGTGTGACAGTGTCGCCCTGCGCTTGGGAGGCTGAGGCAGAAAGATTGCGGTGAGTTTCAGGCCAGGCTGAGCTACAGAAGCACACAGAAAGTGCACAAACATATGAGTGTATGCTTAAAGCATTTATATATACAGAAATCTCTTAGTGCCCAGTGTGGGAAGACACTAAAGAAGTTCACAAAGTAGCTCCATGAAGGAGGAAAGTCAGAGAAAGAAATCGAGCATATGTGACAAGCACATAATGGAGCATTACCCAGCTATAAAAAGGATAAAGTAAGAGGCTTTAGAGGTAAATGGATGCAACTAGACTATACTCATAAGTGAAATAAATCAGACCCATGTGTGTAAATATCATACCATCTCCCTAGTTAAGAATCTAAAAGAGTAAATAAAATCCAAAAGCTACAATAGATACAACGGAAGGGAAAGAAACTATGTGAAGGGAAGGAACAATGAGATTAGGGACTGGAGAAAAGAAAGAAAGAGGGAAGAGAAAAGATTATATCAAAAGTAGTGTAAAAATGTAAGTCTATTTCACAAATATAGCATAGATTCATTAGACAGCAGTATCTTGATTTATGAGCTTACTGTGCCCCCATGGTTCTGATCACAAACCATATCAAATCTCCCTACAAGGTTCAACATCACCTGGTCGAGAGGTCATGAATTGAAGCAAAATTATGCCAAAAGCTTCTGTGTGTGAACCAAATTGTTTGCACACAGAGGTGTGCATGAACTGAGGTTCTACTGTACTGTACAAATACCTAACTAAATTATGCATTATAAGGGTCAATTGTGATAAAACACAACAGTCATTCTGAATATTAATGTGTACTGTTGTAGCCTAAATATTATTTACAAGCTAGTATAAAAGAGAAATATTAGATCAATTATAGTAACGTTAACCACTTAACAAATATTATTAAGCTGAATAGCTAATACTAGTAAAGATCCGTAGTGGTAGAAATGATAAAACACTTGTCATATCCATCTTTATTGTAACACTATATCCAAATGTGAAAAATATCTAAAAATCATATTTTTTGAGATGAGGATAGGGAGAAATTTTCTCCCAAAAGTAGTCCCCAGATTCCTTGAGTTTATTATACAGTGATGTCTCTTCTTTATAATTCAATTTTACTATTAATGTTACCAAGAGTGAAGCAATGTGTAGACCTCTCCTCTTTCGCGGCCATCGCTGGCGTTTCAGCAGCCAAAATGAAGTTTAATCCCTTTGTGACTTCGGACCAAAGCAAAAACCATAAAAGGCATTTCAATGCGCCTTTCCACAATCACAGGAAAATTATATCTACCCCTCTTTCCAAAGACTGAAGCAGAAATACAGCACTCGCTCCAAGCCCATCCGAAAGGATGATGAAGTTTAGATTGTACGAGGACACCATAAAGCAGATCGGCAGAGTAGCGCCGGTTTACAGGAAGAAGTACGTCATCTATATCGAACGGGTGCAGCGGGAAAAGGCAAACAGCACAACTGTCCACATGGGCATTCACCCACCCCAGTAAGGTGGCTATCACCAGGCTAAAACTAGACAAAGACCGCAAAAAGATCCTGGAATAGAAAGCCAAGTCTTACCAAGTAGGAAAGGAAACGGGCAAATACAAGGAAGAAACGATTAAGAAGATGCAGGAATAAAGAACTCCTGTGTGGAACTTTTAATTAAAAATTACTAAAGTGAATAAATAAGTAAATAAAGTTACCAAAACGAAACAAATGCAGAAATGATATAATGACTTTAGTGGAGAATGGTAGCACAAAGACGCACACGAAAGCAAAGAATCTTATCTCTTACCAAAGAAGGATGATCTGTTCTCTAGACGGCATGTGTTTTGTTTTGTTTCACTTCAGTCTTTTAGGTTTACTGTACAGCTAAAATAAAAAAAAAAACAACAATAACAACAAAAACCCTGAGTTTTCGAGGCAATTATTTGTGAATGCTTGACCATTAGGAGACTTGTTCTGCCATTGTTTACCTAATGCTGTCACAAGATTTGGGCTTTGCTAAACCAGTACGTATAAGAGGAAAAGAAGGAACAAAACCCAATTCTGCTATGTGGGAAGAAAATGATACCGCGGGTCTTCACTTAGCCAGGAAGGAGCGTGTGAAACAAACAGGAGGAAGAAAGAGGGGAGCGGAAAGGAAGCAGCACTGCAGCCCACTGGACTGAGTCTAGCAAGCGTCCTGTCCAGATGCTTGCCTTAAAGGTAGGTGAGAAGGTAGGGACTTGTAGAAAAAAGCAGGTCACAATTTCATATAGAGGGGACATTCAGTTCTGTGCTCCCTAAACGTCTAGCTTAAGTATTAGAATTTGGGACAATGACTGTAGCCCATTGCAGAGCAAGTGAATTCAGTTAGGATCGCTAGAATGAAATCTAAATATCCATAATTTCTCAAGTTCTTCCAATGTCTATGATTTGTTTTTCTATGACAGTACTATTTGCCTTGGCAGAAGTATGAACAAGACATTCTCTAGGGAAGAAAT
Organism: Myocastor coypus; assembly: GCA_004027025.1. Taxonomy (NCBI): domain Eukaryota; kingdom Metazoa; phylum Chordata; class Mammalia; order Rodentia; family Myocastoridae; genus Myocastor; species Myocastor coypus. Next base: position 2,263 of record PVJA010002229.1, on the reverse strand, counting down.
GATAAGTGTTTCATCAGTGGTCCCCAAAATTTGCTGCATGCTACAATCACCTCAGAAGATGATAGCAATCTATTTGCCATTATTAATTTAATTGTGATGCAAAAGTAGGGAGGAAGCACCAGCACGGCTTAATGATTTCCAGTGGCTCACAAAGCATAAGATCATTCTAGATGGTCAAATTAAGAACCCCGGGAAGATGTATATTGATTTAGTACTGGAAATCAGAAAATCACAAAACTTGTAATGTTGTATAACGAAGAAATGTACTTGCTACTGATATCAGGAAAGTGACTTTTTCTCTGAATAATTAATGATAACAGTTATTACTGAATATTTAGAAGAAATTGGGGACACACACACTTGTTCTATGACCAGTGAACTAGAAGGTTATATTTCTGTGCTATCCTTTTTAGCAATACTTATATGCTTTGGGTAGAGGTATGTCTGAAAAATAAGAAATTGGTAAATAAAATATACACATAATATTTTGTGGTGTTTCATGTGATAACAGTTATAGATCACAGTTCCTTTTGAATTAGTTAGAATTTGCTTGATTATACCTAATAGACACAATTAAGGAATTATAATAGATTTTAGAAATTATAATTTTAATTTTAATTTTCTACTCTACTTTTTTTGAGCGGGGCATCAGAAGTTGAACTCAGAACCTAGCACTTGGCAGGCAAGCACTGTGCTGTTCAGCTGTATTCCTGGCCCCGGCCCTTTCATTTACAGTATTAACAATTCTGAGAAATCTCAAAAATACACAAAATTCTTATTGTGAACTTTATAAAGAGATGCTGATAGAAATAATTACCTAGTGACTATTAATTGCTTGATGCTTTTTATTAAATTCTTAGAATGTTTTTCATCTCTTGGCCTCAGATTTTTTTTTTTTTCTAGCAGTTATAGTATTACCTTGTTTTGAGCTAAAGATATTTCACTGTCCTTTATTGTTTTTGACTTCTTTCAGCAGTTTAGGGAGAAAAACAAGCAAACAAAATAAAGCTTAATAAAAACATTTTGAGAATAAGCAGTGAACAAGTATTTAAGAATATTATATATTCTAAAATCATTAAAAATAAATGTGTAATATCTATCCGTCATTATCATCATCATCTGTTTAAGCTAGCCACTTCCAAAGCTATCCAAAGAGAGAAGATAGAGGAGCTAATTATTCATTTATCTAAGCCAATCTGTAATATAAACATAAAATTTTTGCCTGTGACTTCTCTGGCTGACATCTCCAACATTTCCAAACACGTACAAAGGCTTCTGAATCCTGTGATCAGCCATGGCTATGGGAATGGCCCCAATCTTGGTACCATCATTTTTTGGAGTCACTTTATTTTTGCTGAGACACACACCTAACTTAAAGAAATGGCTTTGTTTAATACACATTTTCAGTCCCTGACCTACAAGACTAAAACAGCACATAGGAAGGACCCACCACAGAGAAAAAATGCACATGTAAATAAGATGGCCAGGAGCAGAGAGCAAAAGAAAGAGTGAAGCCCGGCTCAGTTTGCTAACAAAACAGCTCTGAAATCATCAATGAACTAACACATGGGCAAACATGGAGTCTCCATCTTCCAGTCCCCTTCTAGTCACAAGAGGACTTGGGGGCATACCCAAGATTTAAAGCATAACAACCATGAAGAGCATTTTGAGGGCATTGAGCATAATCTTGTATTTGTAATTAATTTTATATTATTTCTCTTCAAGAAGGTTTCCAAATGATATCAGTTACAATGTGCATGGTTTTGCTGGCTTTGACTTCTTCACCAGGAATGAGCCATCAAGCTATTGCTCTTTCAGCTTTAGCAGACGCTTCCTTTCTTTCTGCTCTTAAAGATTTCTCTCTGGTTTTCCTTAACTGAACTTTACTGTCTTTGTTTGATAACATTACAATATAATAATTTGGGACTTACTATCTTTGTGTAAGGAAATGAGTGAATGAAACCTCAAATGTTAACATCCACAGTGGCATTTCAATTTTAAACTAAATGTGTGCATAATATTCTCTCCAGTAAGTGAATTATCATTTTCATATAACCATGAGAGATAAAATTTTAATAATCTTCCTTGGAGTTTTTTCTTTGAAGCCATGTACAAAATATTAAGCAAGAATTCTAACAGAGTTATTCTTTAGTCTTCAGGTTTTAAAAGACTCAGAAGACAGGAAGTAAGTACAATGGCACCCCTATCAGCTTATCTGTGGTAATATCCACCTAAAAAGGCAACATTAACTTATCTTAGTGTA